>OX596382.1:1112546-1213557 GCA_951394425.1 Tipula unca
ATATAAAATGTATTTTCAACTATACTTTATACAATGATCTTGTTGAACTTGTTACTTATTCTTTTATGTACGAGAGCTTTTTCTATCCTACATACATTTAAAGGCGAGTGTACAAAAAGTAGAAAATCTCATATTATTATTGTTTGACCTAAAAACTTGTATATGGAAGAGGTTTTTTTATATATTTTAATTAGAAAAATTTATTTTTCTACAAACATCATTTAATGAGCCTAAATTATTTAGCTTTAAATAATATAAGTCATCGCATGAATGACAGCATATAATAAAATGTATTTTAATATATTTATTTAACTCATCTTTTATATAATATAAACAGAGCTTTCAAAATTTTTGTTTTTTGGTTATCGCAAAAAATATAAATTAATTAACTTTTATTTTAATTTTTTATTTCAACGCGTTTTCCTTACTCCAATCTTAATTTATAAATCTTGTATTATATACATACAAAGAAATCGAGAATGAAAATTTTCGTTCACTAAACAAGTAAATAATATTTAAATAAGAGAAAGTCAAAATAAAATAAAAATTGAGCTTTCCTTTTGTTTGAGTTAGGAACCCGGGATGGAAATTGGATAACAATAGAATCATAATATATAAAGCTTTTATTGTGTTTTTCGCATTCAATGGAAAAAAAAGAAGAAAATTAATTATATTTTATTATTATTTTTCGCATTTTCATGAAAATGCGATAAAAGATAAGAGCATAACGTGTTCACCTTTAAGACGGCACAAAAAATAAAAATTATGTTGACATTGATGAAGATACACTTTGCTTATCGGAGTGCGAGTTGATAACAATTGACTTTTATTTTTATTTTATGGAAAAGTAATTTGACATCTTCTACACAAAATGTGAAATTAAATGAAACCTTAAATCTCTTGTAACAAAGAGTTTTCATTCATCTCTCTAAATTATAATTTAAAAAAATATATACCTACATGAAAATATGATCGCAGATTTGTTAAAATTTACTCCTGTCTCACTAGGTCACGTGCCGCTATCTGTTGCCAGTAAATTTTTTATCCAAGTAAAAACTTTTCCCATCATCTTAATTTATAAGCTTTTACTATTTCTATTTTTTATGTTTGTTTTTGCA
Organism: Tipula unca; assembly: GCA_951394425.1. Lineage (NCBI taxonomy): Eukaryota > Metazoa > Arthropoda > Insecta > Diptera > Tipulidae > Tipula > Tipula unca. The sequence goes on from OX596382.1 coordinate 1,113,665, forward strand.
TCACATATATTTCTTGTCTTGCATCCAACTTTTAACTTTTTTTTAAGTAAGCTGAATCATAAAAATTAAGCTGAAATGAAGAAATAAACTTTTCAACGAGAATATTTTCTTCCTGGTTTCTTATCACAAATCATAAATAAGTTTTTCGTTGCCGTATACATACATACAGTTATTTTTGGGGGTAATTTTCGTTGTTTTTGGGAGCTTTTTATCTTTTCTGGCTTATTAATGAAAAGTTTGTTATAATTATTATTATTATTCTTATGGTCGTTTTGAATGATGATAATAGAAAAATAATTTATATTGAAAGCTTTGTGTAGCAAAGCTCTGCATTTTTTTGTATTTGTTTGCTTTACAAAATACACACACACATACAAAGAAAATAAAATCTCTTTCTACTGTTTATAAGATAGACAAAATACATTGTTTGGTTATGTAGCATTTTTGTATGCTTTCTTATCTTGTGCATGTCTTGTGTCCTGTATACATCTAAGGAACAAAAAAAATATTTTACTTGATTTTTTTTTGTTCATTTTGAGGATGAAAAATTGCCAAGAATAGAAAAATAATAATACTACTGTATACGAAAAAAGCACAAATTTACAAATAAATATAAATTCAGATATGATTTATGTGCTATGAAAATTGGCCCATTTTGGGAAAAAATTATGGAAGCATTTTCTTAATTTTTTTTACTATATTGTTTAATTTTAATTGGTTTTTTATTGGATTGTAAATAGTGTGGAGGTTTTGTGGTTTTATTTATTTATTATTGATTAGTTCTAAATTGTTATGATAAAAATTTCTGAATATAACATCTTGATCGCCAACATAATATAATAACTAAGCATAAGGACGAGTAAGCACTGGTTTGTACCTGTACACCACTTTTATAATATTTTAATTCTATAATTTTAATATACAAATATTGTTACCTTCTTCTTCTTGATTATATTTCATTAAATAAAACAAATAAAGATTTTCTGCCAAATTGATCTACTTTGAACCTTGACCTATTAAAAATGCCCTGAAAATGTATTTATAGAAGTACAACACTTTAGTATGAGAAGATAGATCCGCTTGCGCAAATAATTCGATGCTTACTATAGTTTAATTGTTAGACTACGTAATACGTTTAAATTCACCTATAGTTACTGCTATTTTTTTTCTTGATGGTGCGGATGCTCTAGGTACAGAACTCTAAAATGACACATTTCTGTTTGTTTTAAGTTTAATTTTAAAGAAGCTGAAGTAATAGAAATGTAAACTTGTAGGCACATTAACATTTATTCTCTTCTAGTATAAAATAATAAACAAAACAAAATAATTAACTTCTATATGAAAAATTAAAAAATATCGCCTTTTTTTTTTTGTTTTTTAAAGGATTTGGCATAGTCATTTTTTTGGTCCATAGCCTGCCTTACCGTACATTCGCAGAACATTCCATTCATCCCATTCACACAAGTACAGTATACCCAGCTGCGCATTGCATAGCTCCATGTCACCCTGTACAGTGTGACATGGAAGATGGGACGGCCCATGAGTTCTATATTCCAACAGAGGGTCATAGATGTTTTCAATTTAATCACCGATGGTACTCGGGAGATGAAAAATCCCTTTATTTTTGTTAATTAAAACAGTTTTGATTTCAAGAATATTTGATTTGAAATTTCCGAATGTGTTTGTGAATTTTGACAGAAATTCTCATGGTGAAAATTGGTCCCGAAAATCTGAAAATGTGATTGAACCTCGGGATGAACAATTGTTTAGTAAAATGATATACTGTTCTATTGTAAAGAGTTCCCACTATCAATTTCTAAAATTTTGTTGCCAATCAAATATAAAGCAAAACTGTAAACACTGTTCCATAGATCTTTTTATTTAAATTTTTTAGTGGGATTTTATTTTATTCTGTTATAAATTTTAAAATATAGAGAAATATATACAAGTCATCTAAAATTACAAAGAAAGTACATAGAATAATTAAATAATGTTTTATACGTCTTCATTTTGGATCTATATGGACACACAATTTGGTATAAAAATGTCGAATATTAGACAACAACAAGCAACATTTTTCAAACAAGTAAAATAATAAAAATCTTGTTCAATCATCAAGTTTATTAATTTATTTTATACTAATTAAAAAAATTTAAATTAGAACTCAGTATACATATACATATATGTATGTATATACAATGAACTTAAACAAATACATAATACCAGAGCCACCTATATATACAGAGCCGTAAGGATCAGCCATGTTTTTTGTCGAGCTTTTTCTAGAGGAACTACTTTTTGCATTATCCCATAAGAATCAATGTAAAAATGACCATTTTCGAATTACTTTTCATCAATGAAAAGATAAATCTTTCATTTCGATAAACACTTTGTGGAATGGATTCTATATTGAAGCAGAACATATCTGAAAGTCAGAACCTTAAACCTTTTATTAATTTAATAAACATTAAATCAAAATTAAATATGAATTTATCATATTTATGTAAACATGAATTTATTTGAATGTGTAGGTAAAATAAATAAATAAAACATATATTGTCATCCTTTCGATCGTTGATTTTGTCTCTTTTTTAAGAATTAAATCTCACATTTTATTTTTAATTTCGCTTTTTCTATTGCGATCGCAGCATGCTCGTATAAAGCATTATTCTATTTCCTTTTGTACATTTGAAAATGTATCACCACATATTTCTATTTCATTACCTTGTAGCGAAATCGGAAAAGGGATAGAGTGCAAAATTATTCCAATAGGCTGAGATCGCAATAGAAAAATATCAAAATTGAATTCACGAAATAGCGTAAAATTTAAAAAGAGAACATAAACATCGATCGATAGAAAAAAATTGTGATATTCACAACTTACAACATTTCATAGGGAGTTCCAATAACAGCTGCACAATTTATTTAGAACCATAATTATATGCAAATGCGTAACAAAACTTTACCAAAATAAAATAGAACCGTGCCAGAAGAACTGTGATCGTCATGGTGTTCCATTAATAATCTAAAATCCAAAATTTACGTTGTAATTGAAGTGAAATTAGTTTGAGATTTATTCAAACAAAATCATGCAGCTTTTATTGAAATACCCTTTAAGTATTTTATTTTATTCACAAAAATATAATTCAAAAGGAAACATAACCACACTTTTACTATTTTCTCTTTTCGTCTTGCAGTTTAATTTTATTGCGTTGGTATTTGTGTGTATTTATATCAATTCAATGAAGAAATGCTTTTTTTTCTATAAATTTTATTAGTAAATATATCAAAAATTAAACAACTTCTTTGAGCAAACTTTGAATCAATTATAAAATGATAATTGTAGATTCTATTTCAATGTTAAAATACTTAATCCATCGACATTTTCATTGAAAAATATCGCACCGAAAAAAATTTAATTTTTCATATGTTTTGTATGGAAAAAATGTTTTTTTCGTCAATTTTAGTTCCTCTAGAAAAAGCTCAATTTTTAACCTTAGGGCTCTGTATATATAGGTGGCTCTGATAATACTATACAAAATGATATAACTTTATTTATAACGGGTGATTTTTTAAGAGCTTGAGAACTTTTTTTTAAAAAAAAACGCATAAAATTTGCAAAATCTCATCGGTTCTTTATTTGAAACGTTAGATTGGTCCATGACATTTACTTTTTGAAGATAATTTCATTTAAATGTTGACCACGGCTGCGTCTTAGGTGGTCCATTCGGAAAGTCCAATTTTGGGCAACTTTTTCGAGCATTTCGGCCGGAATAGCCCGAATTTCTTCGGAAACGTTGTCTTCCAAAACTGGAATAGTTGCTGGCTTATTTCTGTAGACTTTAGACTTGACGTAGCCCCACAAAAAATAGTCTAAAGGCGTCAAATCGCATGATCTTGGTGGCCAACTTACCGGGCCATTTCTTGAGATGAATTGTTCTCCGAAGTTTTCCCTCAAAATGGCCATAGAATCGCGAGCTGTGTGGCATGTAGCGCCATCTTGTTGAAACCACATGTCAACTAAGTTCAGTTCTTCCATTTTTGGCAACAAAAAGTTTGTTAGCATCGAACGATAGCGATCGCCATTCACCGTAACGTTGCGTCCAACAGCATCTTTGAAAAAATACGGTCCAATGATTCCACCAGCGTACAAACCACACCAAACAGTGCATTTTTCGGGATGCATGGGCAGTTCTTGAACGGCTTCTGGTTGCTCTTCACTCCAAATGCGGCAATTTTGCTTATTTACGTAGCCATTCAACCAGAAATGAGCCTCATCGCTGAACAAAATTTGTCGATAAAAAAGCGGATTTTCTGCCAACTTTTCTAGGGCCCATTCACTGAAAATTCGACGTTGTGGCAGATCGTTCGGCTTCAGTTCTTGCAGGAGCTGTATTTTATACGGTTTTACACCAAGATCTTTGCGTAAAATCTTCCATGTCGTCGAATAACACAAACCCAATTGCTGCGAACGGCGACGAATCGACATTTCACGGTCTTCAGCAACACTCTCAGAAACAGACGCAATATTCTCTTCTGTACGCACTGTACGCATTCGTGTGGTTGGTTTAATGTCCAATAAAGTAAACTGAGTGCGAAACTTGGTCACAATCGCATTAATTGTTTGCTCACTTGGTCGATTATGTAGACCATAAATCGGACGTAAATCGCGAAACACTTTTCGAACCGAACACTGATTTTTGTAATATAATTCAATTATTTGCAAGCGTTGCTCGTTAGTAAGTCTATTCATTATGAAATGTTAAAGCATACTGAGCATATTTCTCTTTGACACCTTGTCTGAAATCCCGCGGGATCTGTCAAATACTAATGCATGAAAATCCTAACCTCAAAAAAATCACCCTTTACAAATAAACACAACAACTGTACACATTCCCAATTAAAAGTTTCCTTAGAAATAGAATAGATAAACTTTTGAAGTTTTAAGTATAATTTATATATTAACAAGAAATCTAATAATATTTTGATTTTATTATATAAACTTAAATTAATTTCTTTGTAGACTGTATGTCCACCTACACACCCGCCCAACATTTCGTGGCGCTATACAAAATAATTCTAATTCATTATTTTTATGTTGATTGTCATTTTGAAAGCATTTTTTACTGGGTTGATTATAACATTGAACAAGGATTCATTAATTATCCTTTTTTTTATACTTTATATTATTTGGATGCTGTTGAAAAAAACATGGATGGTATATTTTGTGTATACATACATAGCTTTATTGTTTTCATTATATATTTAAGTATTATTATTTATAGTTGTTATTATTTTTTAATACTGTGTGTTGGGAGGACAACCATAGTTTTGTGGAATGAATATTTCATATATATATATATATATATATATATATATATATATATATATATATATATATATATATATATATATATATATATATATATATATATATATATATATATATATATATGTGTATGTTGAGTGTGTTCTGGGGTGCGGTTACAATTTGATATGGGCTTATTGAAATTCGGAAAACTATTGTTTAATCATATTTTAGTTGAAATACGAAGGTGCAGAAATATATTTTATATGGTTCGTGTGTTTATTTATTATTTATTATATTTTATGTTGGATATAGTTGAAATATTATATATTAGTGTGTGGGTAATTATATTGTCCTTCCAACTTCTAACCAATTTTGATTACATTCGAATTGAATAAAAAATATTCTTATCGACTTAAAATAACAGAATCTACACATGTAATGTATAGCAAAACCTAATCTTTTTTGGATATAACTGAAACTGCCTCTCATATACGAAACTAAGTGGATTTATATTTCAATCATAACAGCAAAGACAGCAACAAAATGAATTTAATATAACGTCAACTGAATTTATTATTTTTAATTAAAATCCCACAGAATAATATATATATATATATATATATATATATATATATATATATATATATATATATATATATATATATATATATATATATATATATATATATATATATATATCTATATATATATATACGTATATACTATATACATAGTAAAAATTTGTATACAACACAGCACAAAAACCATTCTATACACAACCAGATACCGTAAAAGCTCTAACATAGATTTCAATTTCCTTAAAATAAATGTGGAAAACTTATCTGAAAATAAATTCGTTTGCTTCAAAATTAATGACAATTTTTATTCTATATACGAGTATGTGTGTGGATATGTAACATGGTTAGTTGTGCTGCTGTTCTCTTTATACTCTGTGTTTTTGTTTGTTGATGATACGTTTATCTTGAACTTTGTTATTATATTTCGAGCCATTTTGTACTGTTTTTGGTCTATATATTATATTTTTTGATGTTCTAAAATGCATATGTAACGCTTGTTATTGTTGAATTTTTATACGTTTCTGTTAAAAATTACATCTAAATTCTTGTTTTTGGTAGATGTATATATGCATATCTGTACTGCACTGCTTCCTACATTAGTATATTTATATATGTACATGTATGCTGGAAAAGCGTCTGTGGAGATTTTATTATTTCATTTTTTTTGGTAATGTTTGAAACATTTTAAAAAAAAGTTAAATCTATAGATAAATTTTAAAATATTTTTTTTCGGTATACTGTTGGATGTATGCCATTACGTGATCTGAATATTATTTGTTAATACAGTGATGGCAAATTTTTGTTTTATGGCATTTTTTTGTATGTGTTGTTGTTGTATATTTGTTATTTGGAGAACACAAACAACACTGTTTACATAATAAAAAGTGATTTCTCTGGTAAAATAGTTTTAAGTTTACCAAAAGCTTATAGTCGTGTTTTTATCTAATATACGTACATATATATTATATACAAATGTATATGATGGCTTTTATTGTTATTTTTTCGTGTACATAAACATATACAAATGATAAAAATATAGAAACCATTTAATATAAATTCATGCACATACATGTATAACAATCAGCTATTTGCTATGATTGTATGTACATATATGTATATGATTTAGAGTTTTACATCATCCAAAAGACTGACATAAAATTGAACATTAAATAATTTTACTGGCTTTTTAAATCAAAGTGTGAAAATTTTTTTGTATATATATATATATATATATATATATATATATATATATATATATATATATATATATATATATATATATATGTATATATATATGTATATATATATATATATATATATATATATATATATATATATATATATATATATATATATATATATATATATATATATATATATATATATATATATATATATATATATATATATATATATATATATATATATATATATATATATATATATGTATATATGTATTTACCTTAACGTATTTTAATTTTTATTTCACCCATCCTTTTACGAATTATAACAATAATACAAGAAACAATAAATTAAACTTTTTATTTTCAAACAGGATTGTGCTGGTTTTAATGTTAATTTAGGTTGACATTTTGAAATTTCCTTAACTTTAATTTTATATCAAAACGATAAAATTTAAATTATTTAAGTGTTTGGGTAACTGTTGAATTCCTGAGTTTTGTTTTGTAATCAAATTACGTAAATTATCGTCAAAACTTAATTGCATTGCAATTTCGGTAGAAAAAAAAAAAAATAAAAATACGTCTTTTAATTAACATTACGACGTTGGTGAAATCTTAAATATAACCCAAACTATAATCTATTATTTGTACATACATACATTTATAAAAGTTCTAGTAAACCAATTATATAAAAATATAAAATTTCACCCATAGAATGTTAAGTAGGTATGATCTGTTGATTTTTATTTAATCATTCAAATTGAATTCAATTTAGATATAATAAACAGACAAAAAATATCTTCTCTATATAAGATAATAGTGATAAGTAATGTACAATTGCTATACACACAATACTAATTTTATTTTCGGTTGAGCCCTCATCATGTCGTCTACTGTTTTTAAGTGAAACACATAAAACACTAAGATAATTTCAAAATTGTATTTATTTATTTATGTATGTATGCGTATATATATTTTTGAAGTAAAACCGTGAAACATAATTCGAAGGGAAAATTGTCAGAGGAAAAGGGAAATATGTATAAGAAAAACCAAGATAATTGAATTGCCATGTCCATCGTTTTTAGTATATATTTATATTGTTAGATATAATCCAGGGATGGAACATGCTTTACCAAAAATTAATTTTCACTCTATGTATTTCTAAAACTGTTTTTCCTATACGTTACCATCCCTACCCCTATATATACACAATGAATTCAAGCAATTTTGTTTCTGGAAAATAAGAACAATTTTGTGTGTGTATGTAAGCTGTTATATTCATTATTCTCTTTGTGTAATACGATTATTTTGTAATAATAATAATGTCATCCCAATGTATCATTTAAGGGATGAAAACATAAAATAGACGAAAAAAAATTTATACATGGCATGAACAGAAAAACATAAGACAACAACAAAAACAAAATGTGTTTTGAAAATGTTGAATAGAAAATTAGAATTTAATTTTATTTAATTAGAATCTTTTTTACGATATGCTTTTTGTATTTTAGGTATTGTATACGTACTTTATAGAATATAGACAATAGATGATATATGTATGTATACTTGATTTGTATCAGAAAATATAAATATTTTATTAATGGTTTTAAAGTTTAATACATTTTGCAAATTTGCGATATGATTTACTTGAAATGTGGTAATGTGTAGCAAAGTCAGACATGCAAATTTTATAAACAAATAGCAGACAATTATAATACTAAATTCAGCACAATTACAGTATATAGAAAAAAAATCCAATAACATTTCTGTCATTCAACTCTAATAATAGATTATCTTTAAATACCATATCGTTTCATTTCATCCGTTTTATGAATATTATGCTATACTCCGGCCCCGATATCTAAAACTTTCTTTTTTGTTTTGGCAATCAAAATATCTTTAAGTAAAGTTATAAAAACAAATTAATAATCATCAAATTCCATTAATTTAAACTCGATAATCCAAAATATAATTTCCAAATTCTATGAAGTTACACAAAAAAAATAAACAAACTTTTTCTTTCCTTTAATCCCATATTGATCCATTCAAAACAGAATGAAATTTAGGAATAAAAAAAATTAAATAAAAAATTATAAGCGAAACCGAAGATTTTCCTACTTGTGCTAAGAATAAAACTCTTACAAGTACAAAATCCAACATAAGAAGAAGAAAAACAGAAAAACCATTTAAATGCAAATCAAATTTTTTTCGTTTTACTGTTTGCCTTATTTCCTTATGTATATGTATATATAAGTATTTCCTTATAAATATATATATATATATATATATATATATATATATATACATATATAATTATATATGTAAACAATATATATAAATACGACCACCTTGAGTTACCTTTTTATCTTAACAATTTTTATATTTTGCTTTCTTATACCCAAAAGATATTGGTAAATTTACAACAGTTGTATACAAAAGTTTTCTTACGGAATTGATTTCGTTTAAATTTTAATATTTATTTACAGAGCATTAATATATTCCTTAATATGTTCCTGTGTTTTATTTATAAATTGTTTAATAATAATTTAGAGTATTTTTATCTTTATATTATTCTATAAATAAGGATAAAAATAAAACAAAAGAATTTAAGAAAATAATCGGTTCAGTATAGGAAATGGACAGAAGGTTTTATGTTCATTTTATTTCATAAATATATGTATTACGAATGTTATTAGGTTTTCGAATAAATGTAATTTTTGAGATTATGAAATGCAAAACATTGTTATTGATGAAAGGATCTTTACTGTTTCATATGATCAAAGATTCGAACTAAATAAAAATATCCGTTTAATTATTTATTCATTTATTTAGATTATATATTTTAGTTAGCAGAAGCTGAAAATATTTCCAGCGGATTAAGTAATTCTTTCGCTCTATTGCTATTCACTCCAATCATCTACATCCGGATATGTTAGAGACTGATTAATAAAATCGTATCTTATACACTTCCATGTATAAGATACGACTATATATGAGTTTAGTTCTCAATAGTTTTCGATTAATTTCCGTTCAGCTCTGGTTCAATTTTCGGTTTATGATTGAAGTTAATTAATAAAAAAAATTAAAAAATTCAATGAAAAATAATATCGCATAAATAAATAAAAAACAAACACTTTGGGAATATATCTCGTTATTTCGAGCTTTTTCGATTTATTCATTTGCATTTTAACTGTAACAAATAGTTTTTAATTTTTTAATTTTTTTTTATTTACATACATATATATACATTTATTTATTATTTATGAAATTAATTTAATTATAAATATTTATTTTTACCCATTTTTATTTTATAAAAACAAATTGGAAAATTAAACATAAAGCTTTAGGCTGTATATACAGAGTTGAGTTGGTCTATATGTGAGTGGTTTCATGTGTATGGTGTATATTTCCTATCCGTTGAAGATGGACTACCAACGTGGTAAATTTTAATGTAATAAAAATAAATAATTTTGTTTTTATTTTTGTAAATCATTTATTTATATTTATAAATATATATGTAATAAAATTTTTATTACAATAATGAAAAAAAAATATAAAAATCAATAAAATTTATATGAAAACAGGTGCAAAATGAATAAATTAAAATGTATTTAATTTGTTTTGACGGGATGTTGATGCCTGGAAAATTATAAATATATTTAAATTTGTAACATATTTTTTACTGCGTTATTACTTTGATGTTTCCATATATTATAATTAAAACTAGGACAAAATAATACAGATTTAATATTTACTTAACGCTTAGCCCTATCCTTTACCATAATCTGATTTAACTTCTGCAGTAGTTGTTAACATTTCTAGACTGTACCAGATTATTATTATAATTATTATTGTTTGTATAATATTGAAATTATTTTGTTTTTATATAGTGTACATATATGTGGAAAAGGCTATTGTAGTAATTCTAGATTTTTATGGTGCATTACGGTAAAAATTTTCATTTTACATAAACCGTAAGATAATCGTCGCAATTGATATAAAAAAAAATCCAATTTTAATTTTTAATCAAAAATATTTAGTAGTAAAATAAAAAAATTAAAAATCTTTCAACTGGAAAATGGATGTAAAAAGGGAAAATAAATCATGTGACAAATTAAAATATATAGTACATATTGTAAATTGGGATACGATTTGATAATGAGTAATTTTGGTTCTATGGGGTTGGGATAGACTTTAAATATTAAACTTGGATGGATATGTGTATTCGACAAATGCATAATTATACTTATTAATACAGTTCGATATCATTTTATTTTATTGCCACCCGTATAACAATTTTCGGATAAAAAATACAGGATAATTTTTTATTTCCTATTTCATTTTACCTTCTTTAAACGAAAGATTAATAATATTTAAAGGTCATTAAAATTCTATTAAAATAAAACCATTATACATATACATATGCATAATATATATATATATATATATATATATATATATATTACATATATATATATATATATATATATATATATATATATATATATATATATATATATATATATATATATATATATATTAGGAGAAAACGACAGTAAATTTTCCATCACCGACCATTTTATTTTTTATCTTTCGTTTTTCCCTTCCATCTATTAATTTCCATTCAATATAAACTTAAAATAGCATAAAAACACAAGTGTTATTTAGTGTTTGATAATTGTAATGGTTTTCCATTAAATAAAAAAAGTGTATATATATATATATTTTCTTCCTATTTCTACAATATTTTTTTGCACAGTAATTGTTGTTAGAGAATATAATAAGAATAAAAGTTTTCGATTTTCTCTGTACTATAATATACGAGTACATACATAATAATATAAGAGGGTGAAAATCAAACACTCCACGTAGCAATTTTAAAACGCAAAAAAAACATTTTCTCAGAATATAACAATCCAGATTTATTTTAAATTAAATTTAATAAAAAAAACAAAAGTTTTAAATAAATTTACTTTTCTATAATATTTTGCGGATAGCGGGTTATTACGCTGTCAGTATATAAAATCAATTTTTTTTGCGTATAATTTCTGGTGATGTCAGTTACACGATTATTAGTATATTATTGGGATATATTCAATAAAAACTATATATTATATATAAAAAAATTATTTATTTTTTTAAATTTATTTGGGATGGTCATGGTAGTAAAAGGAAATAGAGTAAATTTGACGTATATCTACAGTTTCAAAATAAATTAGGGTCGATTATACACTTTAATCATACATTATTTATTTATATAGTTTAGTTACTTACATACCATATTCAATATAATACTCAATTTGTTACTATAGAAGATATCGGTTGGCATGCTAGAGGATTTGTGTTTAATCACCAAAGTGGCTGGAAATTTTTCTTAATATAACCTACATAGTTTGTTTCATACCTACGCCTCAAATTTGGTTGTACATAAAATACATTGTGTGTTATTCGGTCAATTGAGTTGGCAGCAACCAATAATTTATTGACAAGCTCAGTTTTTATTGTTTCTATTTGAGGTTCTCGTGAATTTAAAGCAAATAAAAATAATATCACTTTTAATTATGACCACAACTCTAAATTCATCAACTTTTTTTTTTAAAAATATTAGCTTATGCCGCGTGCTAACAAAATCAACAATTCGTGTACACCCATGTAATACTCTGGGAGTCTGAGATTACCTGATTTCATGTTATAGCTCATCGCAGACATTTAAAAAACTATCATTTTAATAGTATATTGCGCAAAGGATACACTAAAACTATTTACGATTTTAAGAACATTTAAATTCTTAGAGGGCAAATTATATTATTTGTTTAATGCAAATCAGATACATATCGGAAAATGTTAAAATAAATCTATTTGCAAGTACGCGTAAATGAAGTGCTTAATTAAAATAGGTTTAGAACAAATAATTAATTATCTAAATATTAATTTTATTCACATTATATTACTTTAAACTCCATGGAAACACATATCGGTAATATCGGCAGTCTTATATATTAAAAATCACTTAAGAATACTTTAAGTTAGTATAAGAATATAATCCATCACCTTAAGCGTTTTATATCGAGCATAAGTATAAATAAAAGCAACAACAACTGTACCCCTTTCCAATTTATCATCTTAAAAAAAATTCAACATTAAACCGCACATACACAGATATTTGTAAGATTTCAATTTATTTTCTACATACACAAAAATAATAATACAAAGTGTTTTATTTCTATATCTTTTCATTCATTCTTATTTCTTATTTAATTTCTAATTTAATTCCTTATGAAAAAGAATAAAAGAAAAATAAAAAAAATTCAATTTTGATGAAATGAATCCTTTTTTTTCCTATATTTATTTATTTTATTTTGTTAATTTTATAGAAAAGAAAATATACACAACAACAACAAGTATAAAAAATACATTGCTATATATGTATGTATATTATTATTCTTCTATTTATCTTCGTCTTAAGTTAAAGAAAAAACAGGCAAAATATTTATTTTTTATTTTCTATTATTTATTCTATTTTATAGACTTACAAAAACACAATAAGGATAATAAGATACACAAAAAAGGAAAAAAGAAAAAATTAAGACGAAATATAAGAAATAAAAAAAAAATACATGTTCTTCTTCGAGTGTACACAACACAAGATGCAAAATAAAATAAAACTGGGAATCTGTATTTTTTTTCATTCTTTTCATACACAAAAAAAGGATATTTCTTTCTATTTTTCTTCTAAGAATAAGAAATTTGATTGCATTTAAATTGATAAGAAGTAGAAAAAAAAATTGAAATGGATACATAAAAATTTCAATTAATTTTTTTCGCTCTCGCTTCTTACTTAGAATCTTCAAGGGTATTTTAGCTTCGACGAGATTTCGAATTAGTTTTTTGCTGTTTATATAGTACATATTTATATATATATATATATATATATATATATATATATATATATATATATATATATATATATATATATATATATATATATATATACCTATATATATATATATATATATATATATATATATATATATATATATATATATATATATATATATATATATATATATATATATATATATATATATATATAAAAAGGAAAATTAAGATCGTTGGTGTTTCATAAATAGAAGGTGTTTTGATGCGGATGTTATAACAATATCACAAGCAAAAGCGGAATATGGGATATTTGGATGGAATGAGAATACGTCCTTAAATTTCATTTAAAATATTACAATTTCAAATAAGGTCTGCCCTTAATATTTGTATTCGGTCGGGAGGGTTCAAATATATTCAATTAAGGACTAAATTGGTTTTAAAATATGATTATTCTTGCATATTAATATGATTATGTACATATGTAGTTTCAATTTTGATAAATTTTCGAGTCGTTTTTCGAAGATGACTTATATTTACTAAGGTTGAGAAAGTTAGGTCGTTAAAGCTGCAAATTAATCAACAAAATTATTTTTCTACTGTACTAATACTAATACAAAATAAACACCTAAATTCACATAAAACCCGTTTTGATTATTTAATTGATCGCTCAGTATCTTTTTTCTATTTTATTTTTTATTAATTAAAGGTGATTTATATACGATATACATACATATATTTCGTGTTACCAAAATTTAATTTAATTGTTTTCCCGGCAAATAAGAAAACTCCGGTTTTGCCGCGTTAAAAAAATTTCTCGCTGAATTTTTTTTTTATATTTTCGTTCGTATTGTTTGGCTTGATTGGAAAATTGATTTAATTGGATTCTCTAAATAAAACAAACGAAAATTGGAATATTTAATTAAAAAATTTTGTTTGATTTTTATATATATAATTGATACGGTTTCTTCATCAATTAATATTATTTATACTTTTACTGTATAATACATATTTTTTGTCGATATACGCAATGACGAAAAAAATTTCAAAATCAATCATTCTGTATAATTATTGTAAGTCATTTAAAAGGTTGCGAGTTTAAAATTTTACTCTTCTAAATCTAATTTAATTTTAGCTTAAGTTAAATTTTTAAGACATAAATTAATAATTCCGAACTTTATTTATGTGTGTTGTATTTATTTATAATTAATCGGCTAATTTTTCTTCAATTCCAGTTTATTTTGTTTTATATATGGGCAACAAGAAGATGAAACGAAAAACATAATTTTTCATCAACTTCGATCATCGTCGTCTCGTACATTGAAATATCACTATTTTTTGCAAGATTTAAGCATTATGGAAAGAAAGATAAAATTCGCAAAAATGGTGATAAATAATATTTTTTGGATGGTGAAGACGAGTGCTGGACAAAATTAATTCATAAATCTTGTTTTGAGTGATTCAAATGAAAATCTCAATTTAATTTAAATGCCTTTTTTTAATTTGTACGAGTATGCTTTTTTACCGAAAATTGTGTAGGTCACTAAACTTTAGAGAAATTATATTTTTTTGTTTATAATTTATTCAGAACAACTTTCAAAATCATAATCTTCTGGAAGCTTAATACATATTTAAAATAAAAAACTTTTAAAAGATAAAAAAAAGTAAAAAGTAAACTAAAGTTTTATTCAAACAAAAGCGTTTTGAATATTTTTTCTATTTATACTTATTTTAAATATATAAAGTCGAATATGAACATATATATATGTATATATATATATGTATATACATATATATATATATATATATATATATATATATATATATATATATATATATATATATATATATATATATACATATAGATATATATATAAATATATATATATATATATATATATATATATATATATATATATATATATATATATATATATATATATATATATATATATATATATATATATATATATATATATATATATATATATATATATATATATATATATATATATATATATATATATATATATATATATATATATATATATATATATATATATATATATATATATATATATATATATATATATATATATATACATATATACATACATATATACTCGTATACATAGAAAATCTAAATATTTATTTCCAAAAAAAAACAAAACAAAAATGTTTAAAATATAAATATTTTGTGTATAAACAATAATAGTAACTATCAAATACATAAAAGCTTTTTTGTCTTTGTATGTACAATGTGTATACATATATACATATGTATACAAAAAATAAAAACTTCTCAAAACACGAGTTGAATATATAAAAATTCAAACAATATGTGAATAACAATCACAGCAACTAAACGGAAGTTTGCCAATTTATTTTCCATTATAACGATTTGATTTTGTTTTTGTTTAGAGCTTTTTTGATCTTTTTTTCTTGATATAATTTAAAAAAATATGTATATAGATAAATGTATATATATTACGCGGTGAATTGGAATAAAACGTGTTAAAATTGAATGCGTCGGTTCAAAGACCATCTCTGTTTGAAATAATGTGTGTGCCATATAAAGAAACTGATTTGGATATTAGGTATACATTTTTTTTAAATTCTTTAACATATTAACTCAAATATAAACTATAAACCGGCCTGATATTTGTAGTGGTCCGTACAGCTGACACCAGAGCAAGTAACGTTTTAATATTGGACTTTAACATATTAACTCAAATATAAACTATAAACCGGCCTGATATCTGTAGTGGTCCGTACAGCTGACACCAGAGCAAGTATCGTTTTAATATTGGATTTTAACATTCAGTATTCAAATTTTGCCCAAGATTATTGTAAAAATAAAATTAATAATAATAATTTAATTAATTAAACTATGTAATTTCAATTGTTGATGAACAAAGTGAATTTTTTGTTATTCGCTGGCACTCACGGTTCGACTAAAACGGTTAACAATCAAAATTTTGCGGTAGAACATATTACCAGTCTTTAATATAATATAATTGTTTTCAAAACCCCAGAAATAAACTTTTAAAACTAAATCACAAACACTTTGTTGTTAAAGTTGTCAACTTTATCAATCAGTTTGACTGTAGTATCTCCTGACTAGAAGGAATATCGTGTCTAACACGCTATATAAAACTACAATCAATACAATAATAACAAAAGTAAAAATTATAATTTATCGATACTAGACTTCAGTCGACTTTTCCAAGTACTTACAAAATAAAACACATGAAAAATTGTCTTGCATCAGTGCTATTGACATTTTTTTGTGTATATTTTAAAGAAATTTAAATCAATTTTTTATATTTATTTTCTGTATTCCTCGGTGTATACTTTAAATTAAAATTAATATAAATTAAATCTTAATTTAGAGTTGTAGCGACCGATACAATTAATTGGCAATTGCCTTAATTTCAATTGTATCGTAATCACTACAATTTCGCGTTTGCCCATTTCCACTTATTTACGAGGCAACGCGTTAACATTACATTATTTACTTTCTGTATGCAACTCATACTCTTGTTATGTATACAGAATATTTTGCATTTCCTCGTATTCGATATTCTATGTACAACCAAATTTTATATTCATGTACATAGCGAGACAATTTCTCTCTCGAATACATACGCGCATAATAATATTACGCACGAGAACATTCTATGGCGTGATACTTATGTACCAATCATCTTTCGTCATATGTTTTTCTATTCTCACCAATATTCATGACGAACAAAACGAAATAACATGTACATGTTATTTCGTCTAGGTGATTGAGATTTTCGCGCGTAATGACCGACGCACACTCCAACAATTTATATTTCCTATTTGTGCATTCTCTCGGTCTATGCAATATTTCCCTTGCTGAATTTTATATACATGCGATTTAGAATCCTCTCTCTCTCTTTTCCGTTTTTCGGTTGGCGCATGTGATGCGCCATCAGAATTCTACCTTACGTTCTTGGGAGTACATGGTGGTGAACCAATTATATAAATTATAAATAAATAAATTATGATAAATAAATAAATTGTGATAAATAAATAAATTATAATAAATAAATAAATTTTAATAAATAAATAAATTATAATAAATATATTATTGCGAAAATAAATGAAGTTATTATTGTGTATATTTATTATTTGTGAGAAGTCCAGACCGGACAATAAAGTTTAATTAGGAGCATACATCTCCATAGTCGTGACCTCGATAACGGTTTTTACCGTAGCGAAATAACAAATAAAAAAAAACACACATTAAATAAATCTAATAACCAAGTCACGCAACCGCGTGGGAAGACAACAAAAAAAAATATTCAACAGTGCGTAGGGCCATCCCACGTACCATCGCGGGAACAATTATTTTAAATTTACACGCAACCGCGTGGGAAGATAGGAATTAACCACGTGTCGTAGGGGAAGACCCACACACGCAGCGCGGGATTTACGGTGAAGCGATCAGACCCTCACCGCAGCAACAGGACCATCAGCAGCAGCAGAACAACAATTAAAAACCGGTACCAAGTTTTTTTATCTAAACAATTTTTTTCTTGTACTATATTTTTTTTATTCATTAATTTAACGTAAATTCATAAATTAATTAATTATATATAACGTAGAGTCAATATTTTTTTGATTAAAAATTCAATTAACGTAACGTACTAATACTAAAAATTTTATATATATATATATATATATAAATACTTTTTCACCACCACGTGTACACCCATCCAAATTCTACACAAAGGTCGTATCTTGTTGCACTCCTCCCGCCATCACAATCGTTGGGTTTAAAAAGAGAATAATTTGATATTTCAAAATAAAAATTAATTTAATACAAAAAAAAACGGTTTTTATTAAAACCACCCAACGACGGTGATTTCAGCCCGCTGCAATCACTCAAACAAAAGCGTTCGAATCAAAACCAATTTTGAATTTCTGCCGATTCAAAATTTGATTGATTTTTATTGGATTCCGCATGTTTGAGTGCTAGTGTCATCGTTTAAGACCCTTGTGCTTAACGATACACTTCGTATAGTTTTTTTTATTCGCATTGTTTCTTTTATTTTTTTTACCAGCACCACACATTGGTGTACTGGAGGTTTTTTTACTCGGTTCGATTAAGTACCTACAAGGGAAAACGCTTGGCCGAGTAGTTTTTACTAAATAAAACCTCGAATAGTAAATTATCAATTTCCAAATTAAATTACAAAATGGCACCTAAATTGGACCCAAGTCAATTGAATGACGAATTAGTGGACAATTTAGACAAAATGGAAATTGGGAATAATAATGAACTGTCAGACATGAGCATAAAGTTACAACCATTTTGGTTGGAAAGCCCGTCTGACTGGTTCAACATGGTCGAGATAATATTTAATCTAAAAGGCATCACAAGCGACAAGACGAAGTTCATGCTTGTACTAAACGCATTATCCCCGCAAGCGAGTACGAAAATATCCGATATACTCGCCGATCCGCCTAAACAGAATTGCTATATTACAATAAAGCAGGCGTTTTTAGATCGTTTGGCTCCGTCGGCAGAACGGAAACTCACTCAGTTATTGAGTGGCCAAGATTTGGGGGATATGCGGCCTACAGAAATAATGAGACATATTAAAACATTGGCCGAAGGAAGATTAAATGATACGGTATTGCGATCACTATGGTTGAGGAAACTCCCAGAAATAATAAGAATTGCGATGGTCGCACATTCCGACTCGGTAGATATCGATGCTCTCGCCAAAACTGCGGACACTATGCACGAACACATTAATCCGCATAGTCAAATAGCCACAGTAGCAGAGAAAAACAATCAATCTTCATCGTCTCAACAATTTCGACCATCATCATCAACAAAACGCGACTCAGTCGAAGCCAGATTAGCTCGACTCGAACAAAAGATCGACCAAGCTTTAAGTGGTCAGACAAATCGACCTAGAGATAGATCGCGATCTCGATCAAGATCGCAATCTCGGTCACGTTCGCGTTCACGTCCGCGGTCACGTTCCCCGCAAAATAACCGGAGATACGGTAACAAATGCTGGTACCATTTTAAATTTGGTAACCGAGCGAACAGGTGTATTAAGCCCTGCAATTTTACAGGCCCACCGACCGCCGGCGATGCATTACATTCAAAAAACTCGCAGACTCACGGGTAGATTCATTGAATCGCAACACCCAGAAAACGAGCAGATTATTCCTTTACGATAGTAGGAATAATCTGAATTTTTTAATTGACACTGGAGCTGACTTATCAGTAATCCCTGTCAAACAATTTTTAAATCTAAAGTTTTTCAATAATAAAAACTCAGATTTAGTACTTTCGGCCGCCAACGGTTCAACCATTTTAACTTATGGAACTAAATTGCTCCAGGTTGATATCGGGCTTAGACGAACTTTCACGCATGCCTTTTTAATTGCTGCTGTGACTCGTCCAATAATTGGCGCCGATTTTCTGTGTAAATTTGGCCTATTAGTTGATGTTAAAAATAAAAGGCTAGTTGATTCAGCGACTCAGCTGTCAACCCTTGCCGTAATGGATTGCTCTGACATACCTTCACCAATCCATTTTATCATCAACAACGCCTATGGCACGATACTCAAAAAGTATCCGGCCCTAATTGCCGAGCCAAATTATAATTTACCAGTCAAACATTCCGTGGTACATTATATAGTAACTGAAGGACATTTACCAGTTTCAAGACCACGAAGGCTAGATTCGGTTCGCCATAAAGCTGCACAAACCGAATTCCAGCACATGGTGGAATTAGGAATTTGCCGGCCATCGGCATCTTCCGTTTCTTGTCCATTACATATGGTCAGGAAAAAAGATAACGATTGGAGACCATGTGGGGATTACCGGCGACTTAACATAGTTACTACGCCGGATCGTTATCCTATTCCCCACATACAAAATTTCTCCATGCGCTTGCATGGATGCAAAATCTTCTCCAAGATCGATCTTATTAGAGGTTATCACCATATTCCCGTTGCACCTGAAGACGTTTTTAAAACGGCAATCACTACCCCATTTGGCCTTTTCGAATACACCCGAATGCCATTTGGATTACGCAATGCCGCTCAAACGTTTCAGCGATACATGAACGAAGTCACTCATGATTTAGACTTCGTTTTCGTCTATATTGACGACATTTTAATTGCTTCGAAAGGTTATCACCATATCCATCTTATTAGAGGTTATCACCATATTCCCGTTGCACCTGAAGACGTTTTTAAAACGGCAATCACTACCCCATTTGGCCTTTTCGAATACACCCGAATGCCATTTGGATTACGCAATGCCGCTCAAACGTTTCAGCGATACATGAACGAAGTCACTCATGATTTAGACTTCGTTTTCGTCTATATTGACGACATTTTAATTGCTTCGAAATCTGAGGAACAACACAAACTTCATTTGGATCAATTATTCCAAAAGTTAGTGGAGTTTGATGTTCACATTAATAGTGCTAAATGCGTATTTGGCGCCAGCACACTTGACTTCCTCAGTCATAAAATTACACCCGATGGTATTCTACCTGCTGAAGAAAGGATTAATGCCATCAGGAATTTCCCTCCTCCCAGTTCAATTAAGGGCATTCAGCGTTTCGTTGGTATGATTAATTACTACCATAGATTTATTCCGAAACTTGCTGAAACACTTGCCCCCATTCACTCGCACTTGGCTGCTCTAGTTAAAAAGCCCAAGACGCCCAAGAACTTTTCTTGGCCCGAGGAATGCCAAAATGCATTTGCCTCGTTGAAGAGTGAATTAACTAACATTACTCTGTTAGTACACCCACTGGACGCTTCAAAGTTCAGTATTACGACTGATGCATCGAACTCTGCGGTTGGAGCGGTTCTGCAACAGCTCAATAATGATATTTGGGAGCCATTGGGATTCTTCTCTAAGAAGCTATCGGATGCCGAGAAAAAGTACTCCGCATTCGATCGGGAATTACTAGCAATTTATCTAGCGATTAAGCACTTTAGATATTTTGTTGAAGGTCGGGAATTCACTATATATACCGACCATAAACCTCTAACTCGAGCAATTCAATCCAAAACTGAGCGAAATCCTAGACAATCTCGTCATTTGGATTTCATTTCGCAATTCACTACGGATATCCAACATGTGACAGGCAAAAACAACGTGGTCGCGGACACCTTATCACGCACCACCGAAACTGCCTCAGTCGAGACTCACTTCGACTTACACAAAATTAGCCAAGCTCAAGAAGCCGACCTGGAACTTCAGAATTTATTTTCTGGTTCTCTTTGTCACACTAGTTCATCACAGAAACTAGAGCTCCTTAAATTACCTGGCTTAGAAATTTACTGCGAAACATCTACGGGTGCAAATCGCCCGTACATCGCAGAATCACTGCGTCGAACCATTTTCGACGCATTACACAATATTTCACATCCTGGTATCCGTGCTACTCGTAAGTTGATCACTGCTCGATATTTTTGGCCAAGCATTAATAAAGATGTGACCCATTGGGCACGAAATTGCCTAGCTTGCCAAAAATCCAAAGTTCAAAGGCATACAAAATCGCCTCTTGGACATTTCGAAATTCCACCAGGTCGATTCGAACATATCCATTTAGATATTGTTGGACCACTTCCACAATCCAATGGATATTCTTATATACTTACCTGTGTCGATCGTTTTACTAGATGGCCGGAAGCTTACTGCATGGACAATATGTCTGCAGCTACAATCGCTTCTACGTTTGTATCTAATTACGTATCCCGATTTGGGGTTCCTCTAAATATTACTACTGATCAAGGAACACAATTTGAGTCCAAACTTTTTGCTGAGTTAACGAAACTCCTTGGCTCAAATCGTATACGTACTACGGCCTATCATCCTCAAGCAAATGGCATGGTTGAACGTTTTCACCGCCAGCTTAAATCAGCACTAATGGCTCGAGGAAATACAAGTAATTGGAGCTCTGAGATTCCCATTGTTTTACTTGGAATCCGAGCTACAGTGAAAGAAGATCTGAAGTGCTCACCAGCGGAAATGGTCTATGGCCAAACTATCAAACTACCCGGTGAGTTCTTCGTCGAAAATCCTCTTCCACCTTTACCAACCACAGACACAGTCGTCGACCAATTACGCAACACCATGCAAAATCTTGTTCCGACATCAACTCGAACAACTAATCAAAACACAATCTTTGTCCCTAAAACATTGGACACTTGTGATTTTGTTTTTGTTCGCACGGACAAGGTTCGCACAGGATTATCACCACCCTACGAAGGCCCATATAAAGTCATTCGACGCCTTCGAAAACATTTTATTATTTCGATCAAAGACAAGAATCATAATATTTCTATTGATCGATTGAAGCCAGCTTACGGAATACTAGCCTCGACTGATCAAATATCAGCACTTCGAGCGCGTAAAACAGTACGTATAGCAATATAATTCAAATAATTATATCAGCTTCATTTAGGGGGGATCTTCACTTGCAGGGGAGTCCTGTAGCGACCGATACAATTAATTGGCAATTGCCTTAATTTCAATTGTATCGTAATCACTACAATTTCGCGTTTGCCCATTTCCACTTATTTACGAGGCAACGCGTTAACATTACATTATTTACTTTCTGTATGCAACTCATACTCTTGTTATGTATACAGAATATTTTGCATTTCCTCGTATTCGATATTCTATGTACAACCAAATTTTATATTCATGTACATAGCGAGACAATTTCTCTCTCGAATACATACGCGCATAATAATATTACGCACGAGAACATTCTATGGCGTGATACTTATGTACCAATCATCTTTCGTCATATGTTTTTCTATTCTCACCAATATTCATGACGAACAAAACGAAATAACATGTACATGTTATTTCGTCTAGGTGATTGAGATTTTCGCGCGTAATGACCGACGCACACTCCAACAATTTATATTTCCTATTTGTGCATTCTCTCGGTCTATGCAATATTTCCCTTGCTGAATTTTATATACATGCGATTTAGAATCCTCTCTCTCTCTTTTCCGTTTTTCGGTTGGCGCATGTGATGCGCCATCAGAATTCTACCTTACGTTCTTGGGAGTACATGGTGGTGAACCAATTATATAAATTATAAATAAATAAATTATGATAAATAAATAAATTGTGATAAATAAATAAATTATAATAAATAAATAAATTTTAATAAATAAATAAATTATAATAAATATATTATTGCGAAAATAAATGAAGTTATTATTGTGTATATTTATTATTTGTGAGAAGTCCAGACCGGACAATAAAGTTTAATTAGGAGCATACATCTCCATAGAGTTTTCTGAAATAATCAAAGTTCAGATCTGCACGATTTTGTTATGAAATTTTAATGCGTGCTGAGAGTGTTAAGTATTTATATTCTAATTTTTGATTTTGATAATTCTTTATTGAAATAGTTTCATTTAGTTGAAATTTAAATGTAGAACATCTATACTTTTAGAAGTTACCTACATTCATTTTAAATTATAAATTATCCTTATGAGGAATAAAGTTAAATTCCAAAATTTTAAAAACTGATTAATGTGAATATAGATAATATGTAACCTCAAAGAAATAATCAACAAATTTTGAATCTAAACATTTTATAATTTATTAATTTTTTTCAATTAGAAATTCAATCTCTGATTTTTCAGTTTCGTAACTTTATACAATAGAAAACAAGAATCTCTGATACTTAGATTTAATTTAGAAAATCTGATTATTTTCAACTATGATTTTATGAACAAGTGTGTAGAATTTAAAATTGTTAGAATTTCGTATGGCGAATTTAAAATTTATAATGTGAGTATCTTATATATATATATCAAATTATTATACCATTTAGATAATTAGTTTAAAAATTTTTCATTGCATAAATTGGCATAAATGCGCAATAATTGACCAGAACAGATATGCGTATATATATATATATATATATATATATATATATATATATATATATATATATATATATATATATAATATATATGTATATATAAATATATATATATATATATATATATATATATATATATATATATATATATATATATATATATATATATATATATATATATATATATATTTATATATATATATATATATATATATATATATATATATATATATATATATATATATATATATATATATATATATATATATATATATATATATATATATATAAATATATCTGTTGGTCAATTATTGCGCATTTATGCCAA
Organism: Tipula unca; assembly: GCA_951394425.1. Lineage (NCBI taxonomy): Eukaryota > Metazoa > Arthropoda > Insecta > Diptera > Tipulidae > Tipula > Tipula unca. The sequence goes on from OX596382.1 coordinate 1,138,867, forward strand.
TTTATGTAACGAAAAATTTTAAAATTTAAAACTATTTATCTAAATGGTAGATGATTTAGAAGACCGGTTTTGGAATCGGTCATTCCATTGTCAATTCTATACAACATAATGTTGTATAGAATTGACAATGGAATGTACGATTCCGAAACCGGTCTTCTAAATCATTAGAAAAAATTTTGGTCACATTAAGAAAGGTCATATTTTAACATGTTATATTTATTTATTTAATTTTATGTCTAAATAATTCAATGTATTAAAATATCAATAGAAATTTTCAAAAGTTTTTTTTTAAATTTTATCTAAATAGTACTCGTAACATAAGTTCAGCGCAGCATAATGGAACAACTCCAGTGTAATAATATATATATATATATATATATATATATATATATATATATATATATATATATATATATATATATATATATATATATATATATATATATATATATATATATATATATATATATATATATATATATATATATATATATATATATATATATATATATATATATATATATATATATATATATATATATATATATATATATATATATATATATATATATATATATATATATATATATATATATATATATATATATATATATATATATATATATATATATATATATATATATATATATATATATATATACTTATATAATAATAAACCGTTCGTAAAAGCCCTTTACTAAGGAGTGATCTCTCCTTAACTAATCCGTCAGCGCCCAACTTTCACATCCAAACGTAACAACGGGTTTGATCAACGCTTTATAAAGCTTCAGCTTCACGGCACTTAATAAGTGTTTAGATTTTAGCAGTGGCCTTAGAGGATACAAAACGACTGCCTGCTGCCCATCGCACTTTAATATCCTCACCCACACTGTTATCGTGAGAGATACAAGAGAGCCCAAATATTTGAACCTTCTCCGCCTTCAAATGTGTTGTGGCCACTACTTAAATATGGTGTGCCATTGTCCCTAGAACCAGAGATCAAGCACTTTGTTTTGAACTTATTGATCTGGAGTCCAACATAAGCTGAAAACTCTATACAAGAGGATCAATTATTTCCTTCACTCCATTGCTATTCAGTTCAATCATGCATGTGCCATCTGCATTATGTAAGCGCCTTGTTGGTCGAGCGAAATAAAATGTTGCGCTGAGGTGTTTCAGTTTTACGAAAGATGTAGTCCAACATGAGATTACTGAGTATCGCGGACATATCATCCCCCTCCCGAACAACCGAGTTAATTGCAAATAATAAAAAATAATAATGATAATAATAATTAACAGTGTTAATTGCAAATAATTTAATTAGTAATTTTTTCTGACTATTGATATTTCTTGACCAACAACCTTAAATTTAACTAATTAGCAAAAGCAAATGTATATATACTTATATATATATATATATATATATATATATATATATATATATATATATATATATATATATATATATATATATATATATATATATATATATATATATATATATATATATATATATATATATATATATATGTATTGAACTTGAGATTAAAGATATACGTTTAATTTCTAGCCTCTATAGAGAACTTCTTATATTTGGAACTTTTTTCAATTGTTACCTTCGCAGGTATTTCTACACAATAAATATTCATTAAAAACTTGAAAAAACTGTTTAATTAAAAATCATAATATTGTTACCAAACAATCTCAAATGCAAATGGCGATCAATGTATCACATACGAGCATCAGAATAACAACAATAGTTAGTATATACACTATTCCATACACATGGATGCATTCAAATAGAAAAACATAAAAAACGTGTTTAATTTAATATTTTAACAGCATTGCTTTGTTGTTGTTGGCGTTTAAAATAAAAACTATAAAACTGTATGTAGTTTTATGTTATCATTTCACGCATTATAATTTTTCGATAATAATTTCAATTGAGTTTTAATAGGGCAAGCGAGGTTGATGATAGAGCATAATAATATTATGTATAGTATATAATAAATACATAATTAAATATCGGGTATAATTAATAATAAATGTTTTATTGTTGTTATTAGAAATTTGAATTTTATTGAATTGTAAATTTTTTCGGCCAATTTTAATCCATTTAGAATGAGGGATAAAGTACATACTATATTTTAGAAATTACTGTTTGTTTTACTTTAAACCGAAACATAATTAATTTACCACATTAAACATAACTTGTTTTTCTGAGAAAAAACTGAGAAGAAAACAAAAATACAAAAAATATTAGAATAATCATTAACTTATTTACTTATCTGTAAAATGTCTAAAACAGCACAAAAATGTTCATCAGACTTACCTTGTAGACCCGTTTAACCCGTTTTATTATTTAAAAAACTGAAATCAAAAGAAAAACGAAAAATTAAAATAGTCTTTAAGTTATAAACTTATTTACTTTACTGTAAAATATCCAAAACAACACAAAAATGTTTTTCAGTTTTAGCTACAACTTCGAATTGATCGGTAAATAATTATAAAAATTAAAATTATAATTTTAAATAAAAATAATAATTTTATAAATTTTATGTTTTGGAAAACATGACCGTGTTTCAATTAAATTCAGTGATAATTTTATATTTAAAACTATTTCGTTTTGCGACCAAATTTGAAAAGTGCGCGATACTATTTGGGATTTTTTTGTCGATACTTGCCGCGTTTGGTGTCCCTTTCGGTGTTATTATTTATGGTGAATTTACTGCGCTACTAGTTGATCGACATGTAAGGAAACGGAATTCAACACAAGTTCGAGTATTAGAATATTTTGGCGGTGGTGAACGTTTATACAATGGGACATTGGAGGAAAATCGTGACGCACTCGTTAATGATGCGAAAGCATTTTTATTCAGTAATATTGCAATCGGTGTATACGTACTTATCCTTGGCACAATTAGCATTAATATTATCAATCATATGGCCGTTAAACAAATCGGACGAATTCGTAGATTATTTTTTGAATCTATACTGCGACAAGAAATTGAATGGTTTGATAATAATAAGGAACATAATTTTGCCGTGTGCGTTACAAGGTATATGCGCTGTTTAATTATAAAATAAGGGGCTTGATTTTAAAGTGCAATTAAATTTTTATATAGTGACTTAGAAAAATGGAAAGATGGAATTGGTGAAAAACTATCAATCTTCATCTATTTAATTACAATGTTCATCGTGTCTGTCATATTTTCGCTCAGTTATGGATGGAAACTTACTCTAGTGATATTATGTTGTGCACCCGTTATAATTCTATCAACCTCGATTATTTCCCGGGTACAGACGAGATTGTCGAAAAATGAAGTGACATCATACTCGAATGCTGGCTTTGTAGCCGAAGAGGTATTACGCGCAATTCGATCTGTGGTTATGTTTGGGGGAGAAGAAAAGGAACTAAAACGATATCGAGAGAAATTAAAACTAGCTGAGCAGGCTGGAATCAAAAAAGGGTTTTATTCGGGATTTGGAAGTGGTCTTATGTGGTGTATTAGTTATTGTTGTTACGCACTAGCATTTTGGTACGGTATTCAATTGATCCTTGAAGATCGAGATAATTTTGAGAAGGAATATACTCCCGCCGTTTTAATAATTGTGTTATTTGGAATTGTAACAGGTGCACAAAATCTGGGATTTACTACGCCACATTTGGAAGCATTTTATTCGGCATACAGTGCCGCCATTGGAATATTCAGTGTAATTGATCGTAAATCAAAAATTGACTCGCTCAGTGACGAAGGTCTTAAGCCGAAATTGGTTTCGGGTGGATTAACTTTAAAAAATGTTTGTTTCAGCTATCCATCGCGAAGGTCTGTCAATGTGCTAAACAGTTTTACATTAAACATTAAACCAGGTGAAACGATTGCATTAGTTGGATCATCTGGTTGTGGAAAATCAACAGTCTTACAATTAATTGAACGATTTTATGATCCAACTTCTGGTAATATTTATCTGGATGGTTCAGATATACGTACAATTTCGGTCAAAAACTTACGCTATACAATGGGTCATGTAGGTCAAGAGCCAATACTATTTTCTACTTCGATTGCAGAAAATATTCGTTATGGAAAGCTTGACGCGACAGACGATGAAATATACATGGCTGCAAGAATTGCAAATTGTGATGATTTTATTAAACGATTGCCGAAGGTATTACTAATTTCATTCAACTATTCATATTTTATACACATTTTTTAATCATTTACTTATATTTAGGGATATGATACTTTGGTTGGCGAACGTGGTAACCAACTATCTGGGGGACAAAAACAACGTATTGCAATCGCTCGTGCCATTATAAAAAATCCTAAAATATTATTACTGGACGAAGCGACATCAGCACTCGATCAAACTTCTGAGCTAAAAGTACAAAAAGCGTTGGACAATGCATCCAAAGGCCGTACCACTATAATTATATCGCATCGTTTATCAACAGTCGTGAATGCGAATCGGCTTGTTTTTATTGACAATGGCGAAATAAAAGAAGTTGGTACCCACACAGAGTTGGTAAGACAACAAGGTTGGTATTATCGAATGGTTCAGGCGAATAATCAAGTAAAATCTAAATCGCCAAGCATTAACGATGAAAGTGTTAAAATTTCTGAAAACCAAGCTCAACAATTTGATGAAGATTTGATTATACCCGAACCTCAAACCACGATAGAAAAGCAGTCAGATAAGTCAGATTTGGATGACACAACACATGCTTCATGGAAACGAGTAATAAGTTTTAATTCACCCGAATGGTTGCATTTATTGATTGGCTGTATAGCCTCTTGCATTTGCGGAATTCATCTTCCGATCTATGCTATTATTTTCGCCGAAATATTTGGAGTAAGTTAATTATATACAATTATAATTGGGCAATAAATCTTATCTATGTTTTCAGATATTTGCCTTTGATGATCCAGCCGAAATATCAAAATATTCGGTAATTTATTCATCTTGTATTTTTATCATTGGGATAGTTGTTGGAGTTGCAACTTTTGTTCAAATATATCTATTTACTTATTCGGGTGTACGGCTGACTTCTCGATTAAGAATGGAAACGTTTAAATCTATGATGAGACAAGAAATTGGATGGTTCGACGAGACAAAGAATTCAGTTGGAGCATTATGCGTTCGTCTCGCAAGTGATGCATCAAATGTTCAAGGTGCTACCGGTTCTAGATTAGGAACAATGTTTCAGTGTTTCTCAATGATTGGTTTAGGACTTATAATTGCGCTTTATTATTCATGGAGTTTGACACTCGTATCATCAATTTCATCATTTTTAGTTGTGATTGCGGTGTACGTGGAGAATAAATATATTGAACGCAGCTCACTTAGCGAGAAAATCGCTTTGGAAAATGCAACTCGTATTTCAATTGAATCAATTTCGAATATGAGAACGGTAGCGAGTTTATGCCATGAACGCGAAGCTTTAGCTCAATACATTAAAGAGTGTGAATTTATTGAAACAGCTGGATATCATAAATCCCGTCTTCGCGGCCTTATATTTTCATTTGGTCAAGCAGCTCCGTGCATGGCGTTTGGACTTGCACTTTGGTATGGTGGAATTTTAGTCGCTCGATATGATTTATCATACATTGCAATGATTAAAGTATCAGAAGCATTAATATTCGGTTCATGGATGTTAGGACAAACACTGGCACATACACCAAATTTTACGGCGGCTAAACTATCTGCGAGACGATTAATAGAAATTATCGATAGGAAACCAAAAGTTACAAGACATTCACGATCAATTTCGTCGAGTGAACGGTTTGACGGAAACGTGACATTCGATAGTGTCAAATTTAGTTATCCGACTCGGCCAACTATTAAAATTCTCAAAAATTTTAATTTAAATGTAGAGAGTGGAAAAACGATTGCGTTGGTTGGTCCATCGGGTTGTGGTAAATCAACGTGTATACAATTATTATTACGTTACTATGACCCAATATCGGGATGTATAAATGTAGATTATGTACCAATTGTTGAGTATAGTCTTAATACATTACGCCGAAATTTTGGTATTGTATCTCAAGAACCAATTTTATTCGATCGCTCAATTGCTGAAAACATTGCTTACGGTGACAATAGTCGTGATATACATGAAAATGAAATCATTGAAGTGGCAAAAATTGCAAATATACATAAATTTATAACTAAATTACCGCTTGGGTATGAAACTGAAATTGGAAAACTTGGTGGACAATTATCAGGTGGTCAAAAACAACGAATCGCCATTGCTCGAGCGATTATACGAAATCCGCCGATTTTATTACTCGACGAAGCAACTTCGGCATTAGATTCACAAAACGAGAAAATAGTCCAAGCCACATTAGATACAGTGAAAAACGGTCGAACGTGTATCATAATTGCACATCGATTGTCTACAATACAAAATGCTGATTTGATATGTGTCATGAATAATGGGCGAATTGTTGAAAGTGGAACACATAACGAATTATTATCATTAGGTGCTCAGTACTCACAATTGTATAAATTACAACGCGTTGAATGAAGTTTGATAACATATAAATTTTTGTATTACGTGTATTTAATGATAAAAAACCAAAAACTTGTTATACATTTTAAAGTAAAAGAATAAAAAAAAATATTTTTATTTACAAAAACAAAGACGAATAATCCATCATAATTTTTTATAATTAATTACGAGACAAAAAAGAACTATTGCAAATGTCATAAAATTAAATTTACTGTAAATATAACATATTTCAAAAATGTTTTTATTCGTTGTATATGTATATTCAAAAATTTACCTTTCACTCAACTCAAGAAGCTCAAATATAAATTTTCATAAATTTATCACAAAAAATACAAGGGAAAATAATAAAGCACACAGAAAAAGCTTTTTTGTGTGCTTCTTATGTTTAAATAAGAAATCCATTTATTGTTGTTATTGTTGTTGTATACGATGACATCGACTGTGCTTGTTGAGTGTGGGTACTTTTTTTTCCCACCTTGTTGGCATTTTTCATTCCGAAGAATTTCTCACTTATTAAAAAGTTGAATATTTTTTGTTTCCGAAAAAAAATTTCATATTTTTACAACTATATTATTACAATAACAGTCGTTCGTTCGTTTGCTTTCTTGATGTTTTCTTAATAGAAATATCACACATAAAGAAATATTAAACCGAAAAGCACTAAAGTCTGTCTTTTATTTTTTGTGTTTTATATTATATAAGGCAAAAAGACAAATTACATATGTCAAGAAATTAATCTACTGAAAATTTAATCAAATTTATTATCCTTTATACGTATGTCGTATATATACCATACTTATACATATATACAAGAAGAACAGACATTATACTCAAGGAAGCATATAAAATATTGAAAAATCAAACTGAATTTATTTTTATTTATTTTATGGATTATATTTTTGTTATTGATTTGAAGAATTTTTTGTTTATTAATTTTATGAGTTGCTAATTATTAATTATATAGTTGTTTGGTTTGAGAAGCTGCCAAAACTGATAATTTAATTATCACTAATGCAGCTAAATTTAAATTTCAAAATAATTTAGTCTATGTATATAGTTTTGTATCAATGAAAAAAACACTCATTGAAAATCAGAAAAAAGTGGTTATTATCCCTAAATGTACCTCCAATCGGACTAATTGTTACCATCACAACACGACTTTTGTTAATTTTAGTATTATGATTAGCAGAAATATTTTCTGTAATAATCACAAAATTTTCAGCAGAAAGAATTATGACGTCATCAAAATTACACAAAATATGGAGTGAAGATCACGATATATAAAGTGATATTTATTATAAAACAACAGTGTTATTCACTATTTATTGGTAAAATACAATACACTGCTGTAATATATATATATATATATATATATATATATATATATATATATATATATATATATATAAATATATATATATATATATATATATTATATATATATATACATATATATATATATATATATATATATATATATATATATATATATATATATATATATATATATATATATATATATATATATATATAAATTTAACAAAAAATTTTTAATAGTTTAATAATTCAATACAATGATAACGATAATATATATAAATCTCAATATGGTATTTATTGTATAGTAAATCAAATTCAATATAAATAATAACAAAATCAATAATAAAATAATATAAATTCATTTCTACAAATCTATATCTTTTTCTTCCGAACACCACGCCAGAAATCCCATTTTAGAAAACCCTAATATTTTTTATTGTTTATACTTGGATATGATTGTGCCAATTTGTGTCTTTCGCTAAAAAATTTGTGCATAATATACTTTAAGTAATACGAAGGGTTTTCTGACGTGATTATCGCACCAGAAAACCCATATTATTCCTTTAATATATTACTTACATTTTTTAATATATTTCGGTTGTGCCACATTGTGCATCACTAAATTATTTTGCCACACACTATAAAATGACTAGAATAGGCCAAATTCGGCCAACTACAAACGCAATATATCTCAATATAAATCTTTTATGATCAAGTCACAGAAAAGATTTCAGAAAGCCCAACTTTTATCACGGAACTGATTGAAACAGACTAATATACACAATTTGTCCCAGTATCGTATTTGTGCATACTCTATATTGGCTAGAATCGGCCATAGTATCCAGAAAATATCAAATTTACGGTTTTCTGAAGTAGTCTTTTAGGTGGCTTTGGTTACGAGCACAACAATTTTAATAATCGATGAGGCTGTTAAACGGTTATCCAAAATAACGGTAACTTACAATAACTTTTGTGAATACTACTGATGTACTGGTGATATTGATAACCGCATCAGTGTTTAAAAGTACATTTTCATGATTTTCACAAAAGCATACAAGTTTTGTATTAATCACAAAAAAGTTAGTGATAATCACAAGTACGTCTATGAATATCATTATTAAATACTATCTTTAAATTTATAGCAGTAGTAGAATTCAGTACTTGAAATAATGATATTCACAAATTATTTGTATACTACTCGTATATTAGCGTTGATTTAAAAACATTGTATATTAAATTTTTTCAGAAAACTATAAGGGTTAAGTTTTCCGACCTACATATATTGAAAATGTTCCTTATTGAACAATTAACTAAATACTTACTATAATGTGTAGCCAACGTTCATTCAACACAAAATAAATGGATAGAAAGGTTTTAATAGTGATGCGAAAGAACCCGCTAAACTTTGTATACATTTTTAAAATAAGTACATTGTTATTCTACCTGTTTTAACTTGCTACGGCATAGTAAACATTTATGAACTTTGATTTTCCAATTTTTATTTATTTATTTTATACATTGTTTGAATCTCAAAACCTATTTTTGGATGTATTCAGAATGATTGTCATCTAATTACGAATGCGAATGTAGACAATGATGTGACTTCCAAGTGCAATATTTTCTCCGTGGATTAATATTCAACATAAATAGATTAGCATCCATAATAATAATAGCGTTATAAATAGGCTAACGAAATGGAACAGTATTTTATCACGCTATTCGTGAATTATTTTCTGCCCAATAATTTTACACAACGTTCAAATTGTATCCCTAAAACGTTAAAAATATTAATCAAATGCAATAGAATTTTAAGTTATTTATAAATCTAGAAGTTTTAGATGTGTTTATTTCTATGAGCTTTTCTTAACGAAAATTTATAGAACTTTGAAAAGAAGCATACAATTTTTCAGAAACCAACTATTTAAAAATATTCATACAAATATCCAGTATCAGTTGACCCAAACAGCATAGTTAAATTCATTAAAAAAGTAGTGTTTTACATAAAAATTGATTTATAAATCACCTTTGCCTACTAACAGTGACGTATTAAAAAATACATTATGGAAATCACATGAATTATAAGTGATTTATTCAAAATTTTCTTCAAGTCGTAGTATTGAATTTCACAAAAAGTGGTTTTGTGTTATTAACAATCACAGAAAACTCATTAAATCAAGTTTTGTAATTATCAGGAAAAAATTGTTAATATAATGAAAAAACTAGTGACTGTCACAAAAAAAGATTACCAAATGTCTTTCAGTGATTTCCAGCTTAAAACTTTTTTCCGTGATACCGAATGTTGAAAATTTAAAATATTATTTGAACAATACAGGGGAATGAACCTATTCTCTGTCATATTTCTATACTTCTAATATAAAAGAGAAAGTTGAAATGTATGAAAATGTTTGAAATGTTCTCGAATTTACGTTCACAATTTAATAAGTATCTCAATATTGGTTTTCTGAATTTTATTTAAAGATTTTAGCGGGAAATTATAAATTTAATCAAATATTTTATGAGAATATATTAATCAATTGCAATATCCTAATTCATCTATATTTTATTGTGTGACACAAATTCTGCTGACACCACAACAGTATTACTGTTCATTATATTACTGGAAACCGAGTAAATATTCAAGAAAAATGTTGTGACCATGGGTGTACATTAAATTCTAGTTTTGATTATAGATAAAGCGTTAAGATAAATACGATTTCATTACACGAATGAGCTGAAATGCACAAATTGTAAGTGCAAAATAATTATAAATCACTACTTTACAAGAAATATATGTACCGTATAGTGTAAACAACATCCAGTTCTATGTAAATTATGGTGGCGGTCTGGTGTAATAAATTATTACAGGTTATTTTTATCGACATTGGTATTTTTCTTTTAATTTCAGTATAGGTTTTTATTAAAATAAGATGATTTTTACACAAAATAATTACATTTTAATTTTCGTCGACTTACCAGTGAACTGTAATTAATTTGTAATAAATTCTAGCCCAAGTTTTATCTCGATATCACAATTATATCAACAGTTACAAAGTGGCGGTGTAGGTTCAATTTGATGTTACTCCACCCACGATTTTCTCGCGAACGGCAAGTATAATAAAATTGGCAACTGGTGTAATAAATTGTAATAAATTTGTAATAAATTCTAGCCCAAGTCCTATCTTGATATCATAATTACATCAAAAGTTACAAAGTGGCGGTGTAGGTTCACTTTGAAGTTACACCGCCCACCGTTTTCTCGCGAACGGCAAGTGGTTTCATTGTGGCGGGCTGATTTGGCTGGTGCAGCTTCAAGGCACTCAAATTGTGATGTGTATCTTCCAATAACTTTTGGTATTACAAAACCCAAATAAGCAAATTAGGGATGTCATATATATATAGATATATAGATAGGTGATTTTCCCTATTTCTGTAATTTCAGCTTCATCCATCTACATACAGGTCTCAATTGACAATATCGTCATTTCAAATAATATTTAAATTAACAATCTCATATCAGCACCAGTAAACATTATTTACTTCCACAGATATCACGCTGTTTGAATTCAAAATATTGAAAAATACTTTTTATTTGTTAAATTTGGTAAGCAAAATAAAATATGTAAATATACATAACTTGAATATCGCCATTATTGTATGATGTTGTATATTTATAATATGTACATATAAAAACATATATAAATATATACAGTATATACATTATACAATTATATATTAAAAATGATTTTTGTGCTTCATAACACTTAGTGTGTATTTACCTATGGTATAGAGTCCAAAATTTGAACAAGTTGACTTACTGTACGCCCCCATGTTTGTGTATTTTCTAAAGGGAAGTTTCAAGTGTGTATCCATCTTTTACCAAATTTTTATTTCACAATGCTGGGAATTTTTTTTCTGTCTATATTATCCATTAACATGTAACAACAGTGAAATTATGCATTCTACAACATAGGTATATGTAGGTTGGTTTTAGTTTTTTTTTTCAAATTATTCCATCGGACATTTTTGGTTTGTTTATACATTGTTGACTGGCCCCTGTGGTCGGGGGGCACTCACATGTCTCGTAAATCAAAATTGCACGAACATGTTTCCCAAGAATACCACCACAGTATCCTTTGCTTGTCGTAGGAGGCGACTAAACGGTTGGATCGCTGGGCTGACGACCCGCATCCGTAAAAAAATAAAATGTTTATAAAGTCAACAAAAAGAAAAATGGATACCGCCAAAAAAACACCGGACCCCCGCTCAAGTACCCGGACACGAGATTTAGGATCGGCACGTGGAACGTGCAATCACTAAGGAAACCAGGAGCGTTAGAGGGCCTAATCACGTGCATGAAGGAGTATCGGCTGGAACTCGTTGCTCTTCAAGAAACTCGCTGGCCTAAAAGTGGAGACCATGTGTCCCAGGGCTATACATTGTTCTACAGTGGAGATGACCTCGGAAATCTTGGAGCTGGATTTCTTCTTGGGCCGCAGGTAAAGAACGCTGTTTTGGATTTCCAAGCAGTCAATAACCGATTGTGTAAGCTTCGCTTGCGCATGAAGTTAGCTAACCTGTCGATAATTTGTGTACATGCGCCCACAGAAGTCAGCCAGCCCCAAGATAAAGACTCATTTTACAATGACTTGGACGATCTGATGGGATCTATACCCGAACACGATGTTAGAATGGTAATTGGGGACTTTAATGCTAGAGCTGGCAGAAATCAGACCGACTTGTGTGAAAACATAGGTCCGTACTCCCGACACGAAACTGCGACCGATAATGGTGAGAGAATGATGTACTTTGCGGTTGCTCATGATCTTAGAGTAGCAAGCACATTCTTCCCTCACAAACACATACATCTTGAGACATGGACACATCCTCGCGGAACTTCCCGCAGCCAAATTGACCATGTGTTAGTTTCTAAAGGACGGGCTCAGGTTGTGCAGGATGTGAGAACTTATCGGTCAGCAACCAAATACGTAGGCAGCGATCATCATTTGGTCGCTGCAAAGCTACGATGGAAGTTTTCGTACAAGTCTGGGAACACAGCGAAACGCATGGTACGTTTCGATTGTGAAGGTCTGATAAATGAAGATCAAAAGAAACGATATCAGGATCTTGTCAGCGACAACATTAATGAAGCTAATTACCAGTCTGACTGCGTGAACTCTGTGTGGGAGGTACTGAAAACTTCGGTTGTCAGTGCTGCTCAACAGACTTTAGGTATAGTGAAAGTCAGACCCAAGAATGATTGGCTTGATGACGAGTGTCGTCTTGCAGTTGAGCAACAAAATATAGCCCATAATGAAGTGCAACAACGTCTCACAATCGCGAGGAAAAACAAGGCTGCTCTTGCAAGAAGGGCAGCTAAGCGGATTTGTAGACGGAAGAAGCGAGAATGGTGGAAGGCCGAGGTTCTGAAAGTACAACAACTCAGCAATGAGCGCAGTTCGCGTAATTTCTTTAAAGGAATTACTGGACTGCACCATACTTTCAGGCCTACGTCAACCGCCATTCGGGACCGGGATGGAAACCTCTGTGTCAACATCGACGCAGTACTTGACGCATGGAGTGGACACTTTACTGACCTGCTTGATGTCCATCATGCGTCACAGACTGTTGTTGAGCCACCTCTAACACAGACTGCGGAGATTTGCACTGAGGAGCCATCCCATGAGGAATTCACTAAAGCCATGCAGAGATTGAAATTAAACCGGGCACCTGGAGTGGACTGCATTAATTCGGAGCTCTTGATATTCGGAGGGGATACTTTGTTGAACTGTCTTTTCGACCTTATTCGATTAGTATGGCGAACCGAAGTAATGCCTGACGAATGGAAAGTGGCCGCGATATGCCCCATCTTCAAGAAGGGAGACCGCTTGAAGTGTGAGAATTATCGCGGTATAGCTCTCCTTTGCACAGCATACAAGTTACTGTCATACATTGTATTGGATAGAATCACTCCTCTAGCGGAGGGTTTGGTTGGTGACTATCAAGGAGGATTTCGTCCGAATCGATCAGTCACCGATCAGGTCTTTTCGCTGCGGATGATTCTATCTAAATATTATGAGACATCCATCCCCGTACATCAAGTGTTCCTGGATTTCCGGCAGGCCTATGACTCGATCAATCGAGAGAGTTTATGGTCTGCCTTAGAATACCTAGGAATGCCAACAAAACTGGTACGACTATGTAGGATGACAGTGACGCAGTCCCAATGCTGTGTTAAAGTTGAGAACTGGCTATCGACAAGTTTTGTAGTTAACTCGGGTGTTCGGCAAGGAGATGCTCTGTCCCCGATACTCTTTAATCTCATGTTGGAGTACATCTTTCGTAAAACTGAAACACCGCAGCGTAACATCTTATATCGCCAGTCCAATCAGGTGCTTGCATATGCAGATGACATATGCGTGATTGGACTGAATAGCAACGGAGTGAAAGAAATACTTGATCCGCTTGTAGAGTTTTCAGCTTCAGTTGGACTTCAGATCAATGAGTCCAAAACGAAATACCTGATCTCTGGTTTTAGAGACAATGGCACACCAGATTTTAGTAGTGGCCACCACACGTTTGAGGGAGTGAGGAAGTTCAAATATTTGGGTTCTCTTATCACTCACGATAACAGTGTGGGTGAGGATATTAAAGTGCGGCTGGCAGCTGGCAGTCGTTCTTTGTATCCTCTAAGGCCACTGCTAAAATCTAGACACTTATCAAGTGCCGTGAAGCTGAAGCTTTACAAAGCGTTGATCAGGCCCGTTGTTATGTTTGGATGTGAAAGTTGGGCGCTGACGGATGAGTACGAGAGATGGCTCCTAACATTTGAGAGAAGAGTCATGCGTGTAATTTACGGCCCAAAACGCGAAATAGATGGTACCTACCGAGCTCTGTACAATATCGAGATCAGAGATCTGATGAAGATCCCCGATATTGTACATGAAATAAGATCTCAGCGAGTACGCTGGCTCGGGCACGTTCTGCGTGCTGATCCGGAACGAATTGTGCAGCGATCTCTGAAAGGAGAGCCACCATATGGTAGGCGCAGAGGTCGTTGCAGGCGACGATGGCTCCACGGTGTAGAGAACGACTTGGCCTCTTCAGGTTGTCTTAGACAGTATGAAGACCATGCTCAGGATCGAAACCGCTGGAGCCGAATTGTTGACTCAGTAAGGGGCCAGTAATGGCCTTTAAAACTGTTTTAATAATACATTGTTCACACCGTATATATATCTATACCTATACCTTAATCATAAATTTGATTTTAAAGGTAGCGCTTTATAAGTAGCAATGCCTTCTGGAAAATTTGTTTTAAACCCCTCCAAAAAATTGATTTTCTCGCACTCAAATTCTATTTTCCTTACACCACTTGAGATGTAAATAGCAGAATCCAACAAAAAATTGAACTCAATTTATCTTCCTGGCTTTTACTCGTATACACATATATGTATGTACATATGTTATTTAAAATAATTATATTTGATATAATTATGTTGTTAAACATAATTATTATGTTTTGAATTAGAAAACATATTTTTTTTCTATTTAGTACTCACAACAAAAAAAAATGTTATGTTAATGCTAAAGTTAACAAGGTAGATGACATACTATAGTATATAATACGAGTATATGTATATTGTATATGTTATATGTATACACATAAATAAATAAATATAAATATACGTATGTATACTTATACATATGTATACATATGTATATAATTATATTTGACATTGCAGAAACTAAACATCAAATTTATTTCATTTTAAATTTAAATGCATATAGTAAAATGCACAAAAATGGTATACAAAAATGCACAAAAATGGTATATGGTTTGTTCTATTAATTAAATGTGTAGAGTGAAAAATATATATGTACATATGTATTTGTTTCACTTGTTAATTAGATGTAATTAAATAAATAAATAATTTTTTTTCTTTATGGTATGTGTGCATGCGATGTGTAAATATTGGCGGATCATTTATAGATTTAATCACCATTTTTATAGTAAAAAATCGAATTTATACCGTACATATACTAACAACAATATAAATGATAAAACTGACAAAAAGCTTAACTTTCATATACCTCCATTTATTATTATTATTATCTTTCCAAAAAACAAATAAATAGTAAAAAAAGCTCCAAATCGAGGAACAACGAAAATACAAAAAAAATCACATAAGTAAATAAAACTTTAATAAATATTGACTTTTATAATTTAAAAGAAAGCAAACAATGTTGAAAAATATACACACATCGCTCAAAAAGGAACAAAAACCATGTCTGTAGATATATGTATGTATATATATTGTAAACATAGTAATATTTATATATATATATATATATATATATATATATATATATATATATATATAAATAATATATATATATATATATATATATATATATATATATATATATATATATATATATATATATATATATATATATATATATATATATGTATATTTATATATACATATATATATATACATATATACACGTGTGTATACATATATAAATACTTATATTCTATATAATTTCGATAATAATAAATGTGTGTGTATTTTAAGCAGCTTACTATGGGTTACGTATGATGTTTTTTATTCGTTCGTCTAAATTTTAGACGAACGAATAAAAAACATCATACGTTTTAGACTCTAATATGTGTGTTTTTATATATATACTCGTATATATATATATATATATATATATATATATATTAATTTTTATATATATATATTATATTTTATATATTTTTATATATATATATATATTTATATATATATATATATATATATATATATATATATATATATATATATATATATATATATATATATATATATATATATATATATATATAACCATTTAAACCAGTCGATTATTGATATTTATTATACACATTGATATCCAAAAATTTATGTAATTTTTGTATTACATAAAATGTCAAATGTACCTACACAAAAAGAAATAAATTAAAATCCAATTGCAATTTCAATTAGGCTTTTACATGAACACCAAATATGTTAACAAAAATTACTATGATCGATTATATAATTAATTACTGCACATGTGTCAGTAACCCACATATAAATTATAATTCATATATGATATAACTTTACTTCGTAAAAATATAGCGTTTATTAAAAAAACTACATGCTTATATTCTTAAAAATTCACCTAACATGGTTTGGGAAGATCGAAGAATATTTCTTTATCCAGCTGATATGCAGTTTTGTGCTTTATCTCCCCCTCATTCTGCTAGCCCATTTCGCATTCATCATCATATTATACGATAGACATATACATACACTTACCGTACCTTCAGAGTTTTTCATTATGTCTTCTCATCGTTATGTTTAATTAAAAGAAAATATATATTTTCATTTTTCATGGAAAATAAAGTGGCGATGAAAAACAACAGTAGTTTAGTAGTATGTAGTAGTAGTATAATAGTATTATACTGTGTCGTTGTTCTAAACTAAGTTATTGTTACAAGTGATAAGACAAATAGATAGAGATATTTTATCTAGTGACAGAAAGGGAAAATATTTTCTTTACTAATGACATTTCAAGTATTTGAAAATGTAATGAAAAATGAGAAAATAAAATAAAGGTATGGTATATACATAGATTAGACACTCCACAAACAGGTTGAGTGGTGTTGAATATAATAGGTAGATAAATGTTTTTTTATATCCAATGACCTAGACTCATGTACTATTATATAAACTTGAAAAATTTTATGATAAAAAATTAATTTTATGAATTCCCATAAAATTCCCAAATAAAAAAAAACACTCCCATAGAAGTAAATTTGCGGAATTTCAATTAGACTCTTTTGAATCTGTAATTTTGAAATCATGTGTCATGTTGTCGTCGTCGGCGTCGTCGAATTTTTAAGGCGTATGCAGGTAGTTACTTATAAATGAATCAAGTTGGGTCTTCGTGTGTTTGATATTTGATAGAGAAAAGTCATGGAAATTAATCCAATTAAGTTAAAATGAATATTTGTTTTAATATAGTAAATTACAGAGTTCTTAACGAAATTATTTAAAATACTATCCTACATTTAATACCTTATACTAATCACCATCCCATACAATTTTTGATAAATTTCTATAATTTTATAATAAGGACAAGAGGAACGACATACTCTTAAAATTTTAAAATGAAATTAATTTAAAATCATTTTAAGTGATTTTATTTACTACAAAATTTTTTGTATATAAAATTTTAATTTGAAATATCGAGAAATAAATATTAAAATAAAATGGTTTTAATTTCTTAATAATTCATATTAAATATGTATCTAATATAAAGGGCAGTATTACCGAATTAACTTAAAAATTATACCAAAAATTACCTAAAAGTTTACCCAAATGTGGCCATTTTATTATGTTCTTATATTTTATTTTTTAAGTAATTTGTAAATGTACATTTTAATGGGCATCTTGTTTTAATACTCGTACATTGTTTTGTACACTACACAAAGTATTTGAAATATTTAATAAATGTATTGCTTTTGAAAGATTCGGACAAATATTTTACCATGGGTTTTTTTTTATATCGAAATTGTTTTAATTCTATATATGTATACATTCTTAAATTTACGATATCATTTTTACAATTACTAGCATTTTATAAATTCTCTAAAATTCATACATGTTTAAAATTCTTCTCTGTATAAGTCTAAAATGAAAGAACCTTTGAGCAATCGACTATACCACACAAAATATCACGCTAAAATGTCGCACTTGCACACTTCTCTCTAAAATATAATGACTGTAAATGAAGAATGTGAAATTGATCAGTGTAAGATAACAATTTATAGCCATCCAGTCTTGTCGATGACAATTTTCTAACAGCAAATAATACAAAATATTAGTAATTACATAATTACATGATCCAATTTTAAATTGAATCCTGTAGCGTGCTCATAATTTTGTTCTATCTACTATTACATTTCTACAAAATACCACGAAAAGTTGTGAAACGAAATATTCAGATTTATGTAGATACATATGAGTATATTGTTACTAAACTTCTTTCACCCCTTCATTGTTATACATATAAAAAAATCTTTAATCCATATTGTTTTCGTTGATGCGAATGAGGGTTTTGCTAAACTGATTCTTTATTCATAATTAAACTAAAGTATCAAAAAGTGTTTAAGAAAGAATTCACACACCATTTTAGAACTGTTTGTAGTTTCAATTTTATCCCTAATAATATAATTATTGTTAATACTCAATAGACAAAACTGTTTTAATGGTTCTGTTTTAATTTCGCATTTCGAATAAATTACTTACGGAATTATACATTTCAACTGAAAATTTCACTTGAAAATTTTAGTTGATTGAAATGATTGCAATCATTTGATTTTATTAAAATCCAACACAGTTTCTAAATTATTGTGAATAAAATCATCCGCAAATTTTTAATTAGAATATTTGGTCCAAATTCTTTTGAAGTGTAATATAATTTGAAATTTCTGAAGATTTTTTGACTCACTAATTTCATCAACAGAAATTGTTACTGTAAGGGCCCTAGTCTAATCTGAATCAAATCACGTTTCGAAATCCTTGATCATCAAAATATTAAAATAAATTATTACCAGTAATTTTATAAACTGAACCCTTTGAAATTCAAACAATACATACGTAAGTACTATACTCACATATAAGAATATAAATTAGCGAATTCGATTAAACTCCTATAGTTTTAATTAATAGTTAAAACAGTTTTAAAGGCCATTACTGGTCCCTTACTGAGTCAACAATTTGGCTCCAGCGGTTTCGATCCCGAGCATGGTCTTCATACTGTCTAAGGCAATCTGAAGAGGCCAAGTCGTTCTGTACACCGTGGAGCCATCGTCGCCTGCAACGACCTCTGCACCTACCATATGGTGGCTATCCTTTCAGAGATCGCTGCACAATTCGTTCCGAATCAGCACGCAGAACGTGCCCGAGCCAGCGTACTCGCTGAGATCTTACATCATGTACAACATCGGGGATCTTCATCAGATCTCTGATCTCGATATTGTACAGAGCTCGGTAGGTACCATCTATTACGCGTTTTGGGCCGTAAATCACACGCATGACTCTTCTCTCATCCATCAAATGTTAAGAGCCATCTCTCGTACTCATTCGTCAGCCCCCAACTTTTACATCCAAACATAACAACGGGCCTGATCAACGCTTTGTAAAGCTTCAGCTTCACGGCATTTGATAAGTGTCTAGATTTTAGCAGTGGCCTTAGAGGATACAAAGAACGACTGCCAGCTGCCAGCCGCACTTTAATATCTTCACCCACACTGTTATCGTGAGTGATAAGAGAGCCCAAATATTTGAACCTCCTAGCTCCCTCAAACGTGTTATGGCCACTACTAAAATCTGGTGTGCCATTGTCTCTAAAACCAGAGATCAGGTATTTCGTTTTGGACTCATTGATCTGAAGTCCAACTGAAGCTGAAAACTCTACAAGCGGATCAAGTATTTCTTTCACTCCGTTGCTATTCAGTCCAATCACGCATATGTCATCTGCATATGCAAGCACCTGATTGGACTGGCGATATAAGATGTTACGCTGCGGTGTTTCAGTTTTACGAAAGATGTACTCCAACATGAGATTAAAAAGTATCGGGGACAGAGCATTTCCCTGCCGAACACCCGAGTTAACTACAAAAATTGTCGATAGCCTGTTCTCAACTTTAACACAGCATTGAGACTGCGTCACTGTCATCCTACATAGTCGTACCAGTTTTGTTGGCATTCCTAGGTATTTCAGGGCAGACCACAAACTCTCTCGATTGATCGAGTCATAGGCCTGTTGGAAATCCAGGAACACCTGATGTACGGGGATGGATGTCTCATAATATTTAGATAGAATCATCCGCAGCGAAAAGACCTGATCGGTGACTGATCGATTCGGACGAAATCCTCCTTGATAGTCACCAACCAAGCCCTCCGCCAGAGGAGTGATTCTATCCAATACAATGTATGACAGTAACATGTATGCTGTGCAAAGGAGAGCTATACCGCGATAATTCTCATACTTCAAGCGGTCTCCCTTCTTGAAGATGGAGCATATCGCGGCCTTTCCATCCATCAGGCATAACTTCGGTTCGCCATACTAATCGAATAAGGTCGAAAAGACAGTTCCACAAAGTATCCCCTCCGAATATCAAGAGCTCCGAATTAATGCAGTCCACTCCAGGTGAGCGGTTTCGTTTCATTCTCTGCATGGCCTTAGTGAATTCCTCATGGGATGGCTCCTCAGTGCAAATCTCCGCAGACTGTTTTAGAGATGGCTCAACAACAGTCTGTGACGCATGATGGACATCATGCAGGTCAGTAAAGTGTAAACTCCATGCGTCAAGTACTGCATCGAGGCTGACACAGAGGTTTCCATCCCGGTCCCGAATGGCGGTTGACGCAGGCCTGAAAGTATGGTGCAGTCCAGTAATTCCTTTAAAGAAATTATGCGAACTGCGCTCATTGCTGAGTTGTTGAACTTTCAGAACCTCGGCCGTCCACCATTCTCGCTTCTTCCGTCTACAAATCTGCTTAGCTGCCCATCTTGCAAGAGCAGCCTTATTTTTCGTCGCGATTGTGAGACGTTGTTGCACATTATGGGCTATATTTTGTTGCTCAACTGCAAGACGACACTCGTCATCAAACCAATCATTCTTGGGTCTGACTTTCACTATACCTAAAGTCTGTTGAGCAGCTCTGACAACCGATGTTTTCAGTACCTCCCTGACAGAGTTCACGCAGTCAGACTGGTAATTAGCTTCACTAATGTTGTCGCTGACAAGATCCTGCGATATCGTTTCTTTTGATCTTCATTTATCAGACCTTCACAGTCGAAACGTATCATGCGTTTCGCTGTGTTCCCTGACTTGTACGAAAACTTCCATCGTAGCTTTGCAGCGACCAAATGATGATCGCTGCCTACGTATTTGGTTGCTGACCGATAAGTTCTCACATCCTGCACAACCTGAGCCCGTCCATTAGAAACTAACACATGGTCAATTTGGCTGCGGGAAGTTCCGCGAGGATGTGCCATGTCTCTAGGTGTATGTGTTTGTGAGGGAAGAATGTGCTTGCTACTCTAAGATCATGAGCAACCGCAAAGTACATCATTCTCTCACCATTATCGGTCGCAGTTTCGTGTCGGGAGTACGGACCTATGTTTTCACACAAGTCGGTCTGATTTCTGCCAACTCTAGCATTAAAGTCCCCAATTACCATTCTAACATCGTGTTCGGGTATAGATCCCATCAGATCGTCCAAGTCATTGTAAAATGAGTCTTTATCTTGGGACTGGCTGACTTCTGTGGGCGCATTTATACAAATTATCGACAGGTTAGCTAACTTCATGCACAAGCGAAGCTTACACAATCGGTTATTGACGGCTTGGAAATCCAAAACAGCGTTCTTTACCTGCGGCGCAAGAAGAAATCCAGCTCCAAGATTTCCGAGGTCATCTCCACTGTAGAACAATGTATAGCCCTGGGACACATAGTTTTAATCTTACTTTAATTATATCAGCAACATTATTTCAAAATGCAGAAAGTTCAAGAAAATAAATATTACAGATGGCTTTTTATTTTTGGAACAAATTATCGTTTACATCGTACCAGTAGATATAGTACCAGGCTATTAATCATTAAATTCGATTTATGTGGTATAGTGCTAAAATTTCACTACATGTCATTGGTTATTCGTACAACTTATTTAAATGTCTTAAAAATTCTAATAACATTTTTATTTTCAAATGAAGTTTTAAAATTCTTTAAATTAATCGATTCTAATTTCCTAAACTTTAAAATTTTAGTTAGTTTTAAGAAGTAATACCAAATTTATAAATTTAACTCTATACCAAATTTATAAAATTTTCAAGATTTAAAAATTAAAATTTTTAGGAGTTAAAAATTAAATAACAAAAAGCTCTAATAACAAAAAAGACTCTTAACATTTCTATAAAATATTAAAGGTTACATTTGTTTTAAAGTAGTAATAGGGAACCTTATTAATTATTACATTTTTAAAATTCACAAATTCAGTACAAAATCTATAGTTATATTAACTGGTTGAATTTCAGTTTTGAATTTGAATTGGATCTTACATTAGTTGTGTATTTTAATTCAAAAATTTTCTTATTGGAATGAAGTTCTGGTTAAGAATTTGTCCACTTTTTCAGTAAAATCCAAATAAATTTAGTTTTCTTATCAATAAATAAGATACATTTAATGTTAAACTACACATTTTAATTCACTATTATCGAAATAAAATCAAATTTAACTTTATTTTTCAATGTTCTGGATAAAACATTGGTTTTTTCAAGTTCGCGATAAATTCATAGTACACGAACTCGAAAAAAAGGGAAATTTTAAAAGGACATATTTTAAACAAATATTTTTCATTGTTTTATGCTTGACACCTGTATTATTTCACAATAGACGTCAAAAAATATAGTTGAAGTTGAAATTTATTCAAATAAATAGAACTTAAATTAAATATGTTGGTTAAACTAAATAAAATTTCCCAGTATTATTCCCGATGTTCTTATAGAACTTGAAGTTCTGTTAATAAAAAAACACACCTATTAGTATTAAATATAGTTATGGACCATAAAATCAGATTAGAACATGCATCAAATAAGTCAGTAGTAATTTTTAAGAGTTGTACTTACAATTGCAGCAAATGAACGTATATTTTATTTCTGCTGCTAATTTAGATTTGATATTACACACCTCGAAAGGTGTTGAATAATTATTAAAGTTATGAGTTACACACTTACCTGTTACAAAAATTTACAAAAATGGCATGACTGGCTCTCTCATTCTGAATACGATATCGACCTATAATTTTGGATATATATTTTTAGAATATGAAATTTAAATAAAAATCAACTTGAAATTATTTTTTAATAATTATCATTTTTATTTTTTTATTTTTTTATTATTGTGTTTTTTTTAATAAACTTCATATATAATAATAATTATAATTTAATTATTAATAATTCATTTTTTAATATATTTTCTTAAAACTAATTTATTAAACTAATAATATTATTTATAATATAATTACTAAATTTAATAATTTTATTTCCACGTTTTTATATTGTTTTTATAACGTAAATTAATCTCATATAATATATATTTTATTTACAATTTTTATTTTTGTTTTATAAACAAAATTTATTTTTGAATTTATTGGTGTATTATTATTTTAATTAATCAGTTTATAATATTATTTATTAACTTATTTGGTAAATAATTAACATATCATTTTTATTTTTACTTAAATAACAGCATAGTAGTTTGACTACAGTGGATTTATTTGGTTTTATTTTGAATAAATGTTTGAGGGATTTTGGTATTCAATAACAAATAAGTTTTCACAATGAAAATATAATTGGGGATTATACCTAAAAATCAGCTTATTTTAATTTTTGTTTCGATTTTGTTTGAGCTTTTCTTTTGTTTTTTATTTAGTTATACAACATCGTTTTGAGTGAGATTTGGTGAACTGCTTTGGTTATATTTAGGTTACATTTATACATTTTATTTGTTTAACATTCTTGGTATTATATTTACATGAATTTATGAGTTTCCTTGTTTATATATATTAACATAGTTGCGATAAATTTATCCTAAATATTTTTAATTTAACAATATTGTAATATTGTTGATGTGCAAGTAGAATATTACATACAATAAAATTAACACACATTTTTAGACTTCCAACAAAGCATGCATGCATGTTTCACCAATAAATAAGCATTTCAAGATTAAAATTAAAAACTTATAATAAGCTCTATTATATATAGTTCTTTGGTCTACTAAAAATGTCATTTCATCAAAATTTCATTCTACAAACACATCTACAGCAATCTTTCATTTTAAAATTTTTATTTTTTAAGAAAAGTTTTATTTTAATTATATTCACTGTCGTACTTTAATTATATACAAAGTTTCTTATTCATAATTAATATTTTCTTATCGTAATAGCTTTCACGGATTAAAGTTTTCAGTTTTTTATATGTTAGCTAGAGCTTCATAAATCTGTCATTCACAACCATATTTATTTAATTATTTTCAATTTAACTTCTTCAAAATAATATATTTGTTTAAGAATTTAAATTTTACTGTTGTTTAATTTTCAAGAATTTAACAGTGTTGTCCCATGTACTACAGAATTTGGTGGACAACCGTCCAAACGGTTGTGTTCATCGTGCGGTATAGAAAAATGTCGATATGATATATATTCGGGTGGGATCGGTTGTTGACGTTTTGAATTGTCGATACGCTGTTTTTTGATTTTTAACCATCCCAGCACTGAGATTAGGACTATAAAAACAATTATACCAAGACAGCATCCGACAATCAGGCCAAGACGGCGAGTAAGTATTGAATGTATTATGCCATGGCTGGACAGTACATTCTCGTCACTAAGCAGATGAGGTGTTGAATCCAGTGTTGTTACTTCAGTGCATCGAGACGTGGACGTATCGGTGAGTAGTGATTTTATATTTTCTCCTATTACGATATCATTTGAATGCTGGTTCGGAAAATTAACGCTATTCTCCTCGTAATGAAACTCAATCCAGTTACCTAGTCCAACCACGCAAATTAAATAACGCGTGCTTGAAGTCAATCGATTTAATTTGGCTGAATTTGCTGATCGATTAAGAATTTTTCCTCGAACCTGAAACAATCGAAAACGAAAGGTCTATTATTTATCGATAAATAATCAAAGATACACCCATAAAACCATATTGTTTGAAACAGAAACCAAACCAAAATATGTTGCTCTACATTAATATCTAACATCTATTCTTGTGATTGTTTTTAATTTAAATTTGATTATTTTCCAAAACAAAAAAGTACTCCCTAGTTTCACTTGGGGTGAGCGTGCTATCATTTCGATATTCGACCAACAAAAAAGGTAAAGGCCTTTCCGATGAGTGCGATGTGGTGGGAGAGACAATTCAAATTTACTCTTAATATTTTCAATTTTTTCTTTGCTTTTAGGTTACATAAGAACAACACAAAAGAATCTCAATTAAACTTTTCGTTCTCTGGAACTAAAATAAAACAAAAGAAAATATATTTAAAAAATAAAAAATATAAGCTTCCAGGTTATATTGCGTAAAAATTTATTATTTTTTTACCAGGGTGAATAATATGGGTGAGTAATAAAAACAATTGTTAGTACAAAATAAAAAGGAATTAAAATATATATTTGAGAGATCCGTAAAGGATGAAATTATTTATGAGGATAATACTTTAACAATATTTTTATATTTTTTGTATTTAGGTCAACAGAATTAATCGATAGATTTCCATTTCGAGCACATACGTTTAAGATGTGTATAACTTACCTCATCGACCGAGTCTAATGAATGGTATACAACTTGATAGCCCGAAATTCCTGAATGCTCTCGCCCTTGCCACGACACCAATACTGAGTATGGTTGTATGTCTTGTATCGCTAGTTTTTGTATCAATGGTGCATCACAAAATACTTTTGGTTCCATCTCTAGAAATTTTTGTCCTCTCAAATCCAAAGGTTGTTCACATTTTAAATTGTTCTCATTATCTTTTGTCCACTTGGGATGGTCGTGCAGCCACTCCCATAATTCTTGTGAATCACAAGAACAGTACAGTGGATTGTCTGTGAAATAATATAGAATATAAAGTAAATAAATTAAAATTTTGTAACTATTGAGGGCGGGAATTATTTTATAATAAAAAGAAAATGGAAATTAGAAAATTGTTCTCGTACTTAATTTTTTATTTTTTTTTTGAAAATAGAACGTAAAACCGTTAAATTTATATAGAAAGTCATAAATTGATTTATTTGTTTGGTAGTTTCTATTAGTTTTCTCGAATATGCATACACAAACAAAGATAAAAACAATAACGAATGCGAACGTTAAATATGTTTAATGGAAAATTTATTTATTAAAATAAAATAAAATTACGAAATTTTCCAATTTTTCCTCGATGTTCGCTGTTATTTGCTATATTTTGTTGTTGTATACCTACTGTGTTATTGTGTATATGTAAGTGTGTGTGTGCTTGGTTTGGATATTTATTTGATTTATTATTTTTAAAATTCGTGTTGCCATATGCGATTTGAATATTATCTGAATTTAATAATTTGATGCGGTGTCAAAACAATTTGTTTGGGGATCCTGTAAATATTCTATACTGGTACAAATATAAATAATAAAAATTGAACCTATGTGTATGTATATAGAAAACCTCAACACTCGACGGTACGATTTATACACATGTGTATAAATACATATTGAATTTGGCTTTAGTGGTTTAATGGTCTCGAAAGTTTAGATTTATTTTTCAAAACCAATGTATAATATATGTATTTCGTACTTTGTTTTTCCCGAAAACATAATAATATAAAATATTTTGATTATTTTTGAAAATTTAATTAAATTTTTTTTTAGAAAATAAATTTTGAAATATTTTAAATTGTTACATTGTAATCAAATTATGGATAATTTATTTTTATAGCGGATGGACGCGATAAGGTCATGCTGGTTGATGTAAAACTTTTTCAATGGTTTGGGTTATGATATTTATCTGCTGATTTTCAAATTTAATGCATATAACAAAAATTTTTAATTTTTAATTTGATTTAAGCAAACTAGTTTTACAGTTTCTAGGTATTAATGGATGAGTAGTGACTGTAAACATAAAAAATATTCACCGACGTAATAGTCAATGTTATATACATGACATGGTGTAGAGTTAACCTTTTTATTTATCTTTTTTCAAATAAAAATCATAAAATAAAATTTTAATGTTTAATTTCATTTTCGTTTATTTTTATATTATAATATTAAAACGTGATTAGAAATAATTGAATTTTTATCCAAAGATATATATATATATATATATATATATATATATATATATATATATATATATATATATATATATATATATATATATATATATATATATATATGCATGTGTTTAAAAAAACGAAGAATATAATCATAATCTTAATCTTATAAAATTATATTTTTTTCATCTAAAAGTTCAATATCAACAACAACAATGTCGCACACAAATCGAAAGTAAGTCGATAGCATTTAAAATTTAATTATTTTTCTGACCAAAAAATAAATAAGTATTTTTAAAAATTTCTGTCACGTTTTAATATTTAAATTAGGATCGATGCTTTTTCTAACTCTGATAGTATTGCTTGCGGTGCTGCAACAATGAGGATGAGTAAAAGAATCGATTATATATGTATAGCAAATGAATGATTGAACTATAATTACATTTTAGAATTTATTAAGAAAGAATGAATTAAAGTTAGTTCAATTTAATAAAAATAAATATTCCAGATCTCTTCCTACATACTCGTAGATAGGTGGTACTTTTCTAATTTTGTATTCGTATGGCATGGTAACGAACTTAACACATAATATTTTGTATTCTTTGAAAACGAGAGTTTTCATTTTGTTTTTAAAAAAATACATAACAAGAGAATAAAATAAGAAAAAATATTTAATCAAATTCTAATTTAGAAATGCCAATTTTTTAGGTTCGCTTTTTGAATTTGTGAGACAGTCAATTTTAAATTTAATCAATTGGCATATCCATATCAAAAATTGTACATTTCTAAGTTTGAATATGCTCAATTTGACAAAATTAAATTAAAAATTCATGAAAATTGCACGTACGCGCGTTATCAAGTGCGTATATAACAACAATACAGACTCATTAGAAATTTATTCATAGAAAAAATTCTCATGAACATGTATATAATTTGGTTTTATTACTTCCATAATTTTTATGTTGTATACAATTTTTGAGACATACGTAAAATATGGAAAAATGATATACATTTTTTGATATTAAAGACATACATACATCGTTATGTGTATGTATAAATATTTATCATGATAATCTTACGAATTTCGTTCGATTTTGTACTTTACAAATATATTAAAAATATGTATTCCTTTGAATGAAAAATATGTATTTTTTAAAGTTATGCATTTAGTTCCGCCTAAATTAACACAAGTTCCTAGAGATCTAAAAAGCGAATAAATAAATAATATACATACACAAACATCTGAAGTCGCATCATAATATAGTCAAAATGAAAAGCTTGAATTTTTACATTACGCATAAATTGGTCATGATAATGATGATGATGATGATGGTGATGTTCATAATGTTGTTAGGTATATAAGATATATAAAGTTAGAAAAATTAGTTACGTTAAGAAAGTGAAAATTGTATACATATACATAATTTTGTTTTGTTGAACTTTTCATTTTTTGGGGAAAAAACTAAGTAGAAATTTATGAAAAATTAAATATAAAAGTTGTATAATAAAATAAAATTAAGGTGATTTTTCTTTGAAGAAGCACATAAAAACATATTTCGTGTCATAAAAATTAAATGATGGTGACAAAAAGTGTCTTGAGAATTAAAATTCAATTCATCTTGTTCAAGAGAAGACTATATATACATATACTAAGAATGTTTTACAGTTTACTGTTTATATATGAGTTTAGAATACGAATGTACGGTATAATTAAATATAGAAGATACATAATTGACTCACCCTCTAATCTTAGTGCTCGTATATGTGTCTCCACCAATTTCAGCGATCGCATCGGTATTTGCTCAAAATAGTTTTTCCTTACATCTAGTACATTAAGTTTTTTTAAATTTTTAAAACAATCTGATGTTATTGTCACAATCCGGTTCCCAAACAAATACAACTCGTTCAAATTATATAAATTCTTAAATATATTTTTATTTAATCGCTCTAACTGATTTAACGATAAGTCAATCACCTCCAATGAAATTAAATCATTGGTAAACTCTTCCAGCTCTTTGATTGAATTTTGTGATAAATTTAAATAGCGCAACACTTTTAACCCCTTAAGTCGTTCGTTTGGTAAAATTTCCAATTCGTTTAAACTTAAATCTAATGTTAGAAGATTTTTTAGAATTAAAAACGCACCTGGTGATATACGATTTATCCGATTTTGTACTAAATACAAATGTTCGAGTAGCGGAAATTTGATAAAATCATTGCTCGTGATTAATGTTAAATTTGTTTTTATGATATGGATTTCTTTTAGGTATGGAAAATTAATTATGTCATTGTCACTGTAAATCTGTTGCAATGGATTACCGGTTAAATTCAACCATTGCAATCGTATTAAACTATCTGATGGTATTTTAATGAGGCGATTAAATGATAAATCCACTTTTTGGAGTGTTATAGAATTTTGAAAAAAATTTAATGGTAACGTGATAAGTCGATTACCACTCAAATCAACATAGTCCAATTGAGTTAAATTAACATTATTGAATCCACTTAACGATGTTATTAAATTATTATTTATCTCTAGTATTCGTAAATTTTTTAAACCATTCAATTTATAAAAATCTAAATTTATAATTAAATTATTATTTAGAAATAATTTCTCTAATGTTGATATGTTATATAAGGCCATATATGGAAATTCACTAAAAAAATTCTTATTTAAATTAATCTCTTTCAATATATTTAAATTATGAAATATTGTACGATTTATAAATTTTAATTGATTTTCACTTAAATTAATTTTTATTAAATTTATTGTATTTAAAAAAATTTGCATATTTATCTCGGTTATAAAACAATTTTTTATCTCTAATATTTGTAATGATTGTAATTTATAAAATAAATTAATTATTGTTGAATTTATAAAAAATTTATTATTATTTAATATTAATATTTTTAAACTAATTATGTTAATTAATTTTATATCGTTAATATTTAAATTATTTTCATCTAAATTTAATTCATACAACGATGTCATATTATTGAATACGTTTGCATCGATTTTAGCGATTGTTGAATTTTTTAAAAGAATTATTTTTAAATTTTGTAAATTATCTTGAAATATATCACGGTGTAAAATTTTTATAAAATTATTTGATAAATCGAGCTTTTTTAATTTTTTAAGCTTTTTAAATGCACGCGAATCGATCTCCGATATTAAATTATTTGCCAAATGCAACTCTTCCAACTCGTACAAATTATCAAATGTTAATAAATTTATTTTCATTATTTGATTTACATTTAAATTTAAGAATTTAATTAATTTCATTTTGGCGAATGTGTTTAGCTCGATATAATTAATTTGATTGTTGTTCAAATACAGCTTTTCGATATTAATTAAATCTTTAAATAACGTACTATTAAGTTTCGTCAGTTTATTGTTCGAGAGCCACATGATTTGACACTGGGTTTGCGATTTAAATGAATATCCACTCAAATCGCTCAACGAATTAGTATCCAACTGTATAGATAGTAGAGAACTTAAGTTTCGCGGAAATACGTCAAGAATTATAGAAATTCGATTTCCTTGTAAGTTTACGTGTTGCAACATATTTAGATTATAGAATGAAAAATTTTCAATTTCCGATATTAGATTATTTTGCAGATGCAATTCCTGCAACGCTGGAAGTGGATAGAAAACTCGACTTTTTATTTTATCTAGTCGATTTTTTTGTAATCGTATTTCGCGTAAATTTAAATTATTTTGAAATAGATTATTCTCTAGATTTCGTATTAAATTACCGTCCAGGCTGAGAGAGGTCAATTTTTTATTCGATTGCAACAGTGCTGTCGGAATGTATCGAATATAGTTCGAGCTCAAATAAAGTTGTTCTAAATTTTCGAGTGTCTTTAAAATTTCCGACTCAATCCATTTAATCGCGTTCACCTCTAAATATATAACATTAATTTTAGTTGAATTTATAAAAACATCGTTTGTTAGCTCAAGTATGTTATTCTCCGATAGAAACACCTCTTTCAGTTGAGGTAAATTTGAAAATACACCATTAATAAAATGTATATGATTATGACTCAAATCGATTGTGTGCAAATTTGTATTTTTACAAAATATCATCGAGTCCAAATATATAATTCGATTGTGGCTTATGTCTAACGATTGTAAATCTTTTAAATTAATAAACGCATTTTTATTTATCACTTCGATAGCATTATAATACAACGATAGGGTTTTAAGTGAGGGAAATGGTCGCAAGAAAAATTCATTTATTTCACTAAAGCTATTTAAACTCAAATCTAAAAATATTAATGAATCAAATCGTGTGACTCCATCCCAATCAATCGTTTTGATTTCATTTAGTGATAATCGGATAATTCGTAAAAAATCTAATTTTTTCAGTGCTGCTATTGGAAATTTTTTAATTTTATTTTCGGATAAATCTAATTCGATCAGGGAATCGGTTAGACCAGAAAATGAATTTTCCGGTATCGATTCGATTAGATTTCCTTTCATATTTAATTTAACTAAATGTAAACCATAAAAACTATAATCTGATATTTCAGATATTTCATTCGATTCAAAATCGAGTACCATAAGCTTTTGAAGACCTTCGAGTGCTTTTCGTGGAACCTGAAATGAAAATATAAAAAATAATTTAATTAACATTTACATTTATATTTTGTTTTGTCGAAATTGAAATAAATTTTGAAATATGTTAACAATATATTATACAATATAACAATATATGTATATTATATACATGTATGTATGTTATGTAGGTTGCTTACTGGTGCTTATACATATATAAAATGGCATTGTGATGATCCACTTGGAGTTGAATGAGAGAACATTGTTTCCAAAATAAAATTTTATGAAAATACCAACATAAACAAAAATAAAATTCACCAACAAACCTAATAAAAAATGTATATTTTCTTGAAGTACCTCGAACCACCAACATCATCCCAATGGATGTATGCCAAAACACCACTAACAACAACCCGGAGCACACATATAACAGTAACACAAAAATAAAAATAAAATACGCACACAAGGGAAACATGAAAATACAGTAGCACAAAAAAAAATGAATTGTTACATGAATAAACATATTTTCATTTTTTCCACTAACAAAACATCATGGGATGTGTTGCTGCTTGCTTTCTCTTTTAATAGGAAAAAATCATATTAAGGGAAGAATAACCGAAAAAACGGAAAATTCCATAAAACACAAAAAAAAAGAGTAGAAAATGAAAATGAAAATTATTATTAAATTACATTTTGTTTATGGTCTGTTATTTTACCATTTTCAATTCTACGTTTCTCATTTTTTATATTCAATGTGAAAGTTCAAAAAGCTACGGCACACCAAAATCTTCGAAAAATATAATATGTACGAGTATATACTACTATACCAAGAAAAATTGCAAAGCTCCAAAGAGTTTAAGGTTAATGTTAAAATGATTATTTTCAATGAATTTCAAACATCTGGCTTGTTGTGTAATACTACACTTCGCTGCTATATCGTAAATTTGAATTAGCACAAATATAAATTACAACAACAACTTACCTCCTTTAACTTTCCATTCACAATGCTCAACGATTCCATTGTATTTTGTAAATTTTTCAAACTATTCTCTCGCAACATTTGTAAATTTGAATGTGAAAATTGCAAATGCCTAATGTGTACACCATTTGTGGCAAATATATCATGCGTTAATGTGGTCACTGATCGATCAAAATCGTATACAGATAATGATTGTATTGGTGACGTTATTATTTGTAATATCGACCGTAATGACATTGATGTTATTCCAGGGCATTCAAGAAATAATCCTGCAACGAGAAAAAAAAATCAAAATAAATAAATTTTAATTCCAATTTAAAATTAAATTTTACTTGTTATATCCGAATGTGGGTAGATTGGAATACGTTTTGGTTTGGTTGCTATCAGTACAAAATGACAAAATTTGATAAAAACAAAAACTAAATGAATTGTTTAATTTCTTCTATTTTTTTGAAGTGTTGAGGTTTTTCTCGACTTTTGTCAGTTCTCCCCAAATTATATTGTTATTGCTTTTTTATAGTATTTTTCAGTTTTTACCAACAATGGTAACATTAAAAGGAGATATATAAGGAAATTTTTATTAATTTTTGTGGTTTTAGTTTTGCTTGTCGGTTAAACACAAAAATTTTGATTTGATGTTAGAATTTTTGTATTATAGACAATATACATAAATATTTATTATGTATACATATATACATTGCTGCATAAAGGGTATAATTAAATTTCCTGGAGATGTGTTAACACCCGTTATATTATTAGTATTCATCCAGACAAAGAGAATTCCATTATCTTGTCACTATCACGTACTTGCCAAACCATATAATTTCAATAAATCAATTTTTTAGATTTATATCATTTTAATCGTTTTTCTTCGTTTTATAATATTTTATTTTATTGTAAAATGTAAATAGCTATTCGAGTATTGAATGAAAAATATATTTTAAAATTTTCATCAATAAATCAAATTCAAAACTAAAACAATAAAAAAAATATCTTTGATATTTTCTATTAATTTCCTTTACACAAACAATGCCAAATCACCAATTTTACTTTATATATAGAAAATATTTTTTCTTAAATAAAATTTAAATAAATAAACAAGTTTATTTAGTGTTTTTAATTCGTTTTTTTTATCGAAATTAAACACAAACAAACCAAACGAACGAAACTAGAGTAAAAAGAGAAAGAGCGAAAAGTTCTGCAAAATGCTTACGTAAAGAAATTTCTAAATACGATTTTTTGTTCGTAGTTTTAAATAAAATAAATAAATAATCTTATTAAAAAACATTTATAAAAAAAAACTATTAAATTTATATTATTTTCTGTTTGTGTTCTTCTGGGAAATATTTTTTTTCTGTGAGTATGTTTTTTATAAAGCTTACATAAAATTATGATGTCTTTTGATATTTTCGTTATTTTTGTTTTTTGTTTCTCCAAAACTTGAAAATTATTTGTTGAAAACTTGGGAGGAAAATAAAAATAAAATATAAATAAATTCAAAACTTGGTTTTTAAAATATTTTCTTATCTTTTGTCTGTAAATAATAATATATAGAAGCACAAAAAACAAGCTTTAAAGTAAAAGCTTTAAATTATAATATGGTGATTTATGAGTGTTGTAATTTTTTGGAATTTTTAATTTTGTTTCAATTTTTTTTTGATCTGTCAGAGTTAATGTGTGTAGAATTGTAAGATTTAATTACTTTACTATAACTCGTGAACGATTTTGGTTTTGTAGTTTTAGTGCATGCGCGTATATGTATAGTGAACGCAAATACTTATAGTATTGTTAGCATAATGTTAACGATGAAATGTTTCTTATTATCAACTAATAAAATTAATTATTACAATCTAAATTTAGAATTGATTTTAGAATTGATATGCGGACTAATAAGTTTGTTGGGTATATATATATATATATATATATATATATATATATATATATATATATATATATATATATATATATATATATATATATATATATATATATATATATATATATATATATATATATATATATATATATATATATATATATATATATATATATATATATATATATATATATATATATATATATATATATATATATATATATATATATATATATATATATATATATATATATATATATATATATATATATATATATATATATATATTTATATATATATATACATATATATATATATATATATATATATATATATATATATATATATATATATATATATATATTACAAAACTTATATTAATAATAATAAAACTTATATATTATAATATATATATATATATATATATATATATATATATATATATATATATATATATATATATATATATATATATATATATATATATATATATATATATATATATATATATATATATATATATATATATATATATATATATATATATATATATATATATATATATATATATATATATATATATATATGCTTATATAGATGGCAAAGGGCCATCTGCATAAAGCATTGATGCAAGCTACTGTTCATTTTCGCAGTGTTTCGATTAAATTGTTTGCCATTTCATGTTGAATGACGGATTTCAAATGAGTTAAAGTCACTTCCCGATTATAAGTAAAGTAATTTCACTTCCCGATTATATTACGATTCAACTTTATTGCCGTAGTACTTTGTAGGCTAATCAAGCAGATCATTGTGTTAAATATTAAAATAGGCAATCACGATTTTGTGGTTTGTTTCAGCTCTCTTTTTATTTGTTTCGATCGACAAATGTGAACCTGCTTTTCATTTTTTAGAGGATTAGTGCGAGCTCATCGATGCTCTTAACGAGAATGCAAATCAGCTATAGTACATTGATTTATTCTCTTGAACTTTAATAGACGGGAAGTTCCTATAGTATCGTTCACCTGTCGCTTCGAGATATTTTACTTGCGAATTTCGTGGCTTACCTAAACTGGCTCGACATTGCTCAGTTATGTGTGTATTAGCATTGCTTTACTTTCATCCCGCGGTATCTACAAGCTTGAGATTCACCGCGATTTTATGTTCTTGGTTCTCTTCTAGAAAAATAGGAGTCATGATAAAATTTTAACACGTCCACGTTCAAAATTTCAACTCTTTGAAATTCGTTTGTTTTTAAAAATTAAAAATATAAAAATTCAGTTTAGTAGGGAAACAAATTACACTGTGATATATTTCAGAACCAGTTCTGAAATAATTTATTTATTTTCAATAATAGTATAATCGTAAACGGAAAATTTGTGAGTTCACAAAACACATTTCGATTTGTAATAATAATAGTATTCTACCGAAAATAAAATAACTTAATTTTTTCTTTGAAATGCAAAATATATAAACTATTTTTGATTTCAAAATGCTTTTCATTTTGTATTCCTTGTAGATAATAATAATCAATTTTTTTAAAGGCCATTACTGGCCCCTGACTGAGTCAATTATTTGGCTCCAACGGTTTCGATCCTGAGCATGGCCTTCACACTGTCTAAGACAATCTGAAGAGGCCAAGTCGTTCTCTACATCGTGGAGCCATCGTCGCCTGCAGTGACCTCTGCGCCTACCATATGGTGGCTCTCCTTTCAAAGATCGCTGCACAATTCGTTCCGGATCAGCACGCAGAACATGACCGAGCCAGCGTACTCGATATGAGATCTTACTTCATGTACAATATCGGGGATTTTCATCAGATCTTTGATCTCGATATTGTACAGAGCTCGGTAGGTACCATCTATTTCGCGTTTTGGGCCGTAAATCACACACACGCATGATTTTTCTCTCAAATGTAAGGAGCCATCTCTCCTACTCATCCATCAGCGCCCAACTTTCACACCCAAACATAACAACGGGCTTGATCAACGTTTTGTAAAGCTTCAGCTTCACGGTACTTGAGTATGAGCATTTTGATTTTTAACAAATAACATCGTAAACATTGGCGAAAATAATAATAACGTCTCGAAAATCCACAAGAAATTTCACAAACTTACAATTACAAATACACATATGAGAGGGGTGTTGAATTTTTTTTCAAGCAACGAACAAATTCCGTATCTGTATTTAAATATGTATATCGATAGGCCTTATTCTAAATTTGAACATGATATGACGAGGAAAAATCCTTTTTATTTTATGATTTTTGTTTAAAGAAAATGAGAATAAAACGAGATAAAAGCTTTATATAAGATGAAAAATAAGATTAAGTTGGAGGAAAATTTAATTTCACGGTTAATTTGATTGTCAAATAAAAATAAATATTCTCATTGACATAAACGAATAGATTTTGCTCTGTTGGAGGAGAGAATGGTGTGTATATGTGTACGTACTCGTATATAAAGCATGAACACGAATTTGTTTACATATATTCAAATATAGTTCTTCGATGATAAGTATATATAGCTAAAAGCTTTATACATTTATATAATCGGACTTTCTCTTATTTCACTTGTTATTTTGATTCAATATAAGGTTTCATTTAATGTCCATTGTTATTTGTTTTTTCCTGAAAAATCAAACAGTTGTTACTAATTTTTAAAGATATGCCATGCCGTCCTTTATTTTAATATTCGCATTGTTTC
Organism: Tipula unca; assembly: GCA_951394425.1. NCBI lineage: Eukaryota > Metazoa > Arthropoda > Insecta > Diptera > Tipulidae > Tipula > Tipula unca. The sequence goes on from OX596382.1 coordinate 1,176,699, forward strand.
CAAAAGATTCATTCGAACATAATGGATCTATATATAATATACATATACATGTACATATATATATATATATATATATATATATATATATATATATATATATATATATATATATATATATATATATATATATATATATATATATATATATATATATATATATATATATATATATATATATATATATATATATATATATTTGTTTTGTAATATGAGCTTTTTGTATTTTATTTTATGTACATATATTTGAAAATTGAATATTGTTTGCTTTCTGAGGTTCTAATTCTCAGTTTATTTGTTCTATTTTCGACTGTAGTATTGTATGGTGGTAGTATTATTGTTTTGAAATTGGAGTTTTGGGTATACGTACATATTATATAATAATATTATTTGAGTTATCATTAAATATTTTGTTGTTGTATCTACATACAGACGATTTAACATACGAAATTATACGTAAATAATGGTATCACCACACTTTTAAAATCCCATAAGTTATTTAATTTTTGTAATTTCATATATGATTAAAATTCGAACGATGCTAATCGAAAACCACTATATGTATGCACATATATTTACATATTCTGCGGTACCATATCCATTCTTTTTAAATAAAACTCAAATCAAACCAGACATATTTCCAATCAAATGCAGAAAATGCTGTGTATAAATTTATGTACGTTAAATATACATACATATACACATATATTATATAGTTTTTGTTAACTTGCCCAGTGATCCATATCATGATTTATTTATGTTATTTTAAAATTCTGTGATAATCTGAAACTATTTTGGTTATATACAAAATAATTTTTATTTTTTAGTTCATAAAAGCTTCAAACCTATTTCACAATTTTCATTTATTTATTTTTTGGTTTATTTCAATTGTCATTTACGGGTTTCTGATTTTCTAAAAAAAAACTCTTTCTCTCCCATTTTATTTTTATGTTGGTCTGATTTGATTTTTTGGTTAAAGTGGTTGAGTTAACTTTTCACCCAGCAAATCCTTTCTTAATTTCAATCATGAGTGACATTTTTACAAATGAGTAAGAAAGTGAGGTTAATATAAGTGTTTCGATTGTGACAGAAAGTTACATGTCATTGTTTCAGAAAGGTGGATATATTTATACATATACCATACATACTCGTATACATATGTACATATAGAAAACAAAACAAACAATAAATGCTGTGAGACAGTGTGAATTAACCTCAAACCTAATACTTTTTGTTTGTTTGTTGTGGGATTTTTGTCGGTGTAACATAACAATTTGCACCGACGACTATAAGGAAATGAAATATAAGTTTTCCATTTTTTCGTGTTACATCTTTGTTGTGTGCTTTGTTTGGTTATGTAATTTTTATTTTTTTATTTGTTTATATGTGGAGATTTTTTTTCGGTAATAACACCAACATCCTAAATACACAAAACTAATAAAAAAGTTACAAGTTTAAGTTTTATTTAATCGTTATTTTATGTTGAATCAAAAAGTCAACAATAAAACTGAGGTTAATTTTGGTTTGATGATATTTTGGGGTTTGTAAAAAAATGCTTTGAGATGACAAGGGGTAAAAAAGCATGAGATAAATAAAGCTAGTTTGTAACATTTTTGTTTTATTCGAATGATTAGGAGTTGATAAATAGTTACTTAACTTTCGTTATATTATATTTGTGTCTGTGTGGTTATAACAAAATTAGGTATAAAATTCCCCGTCGTCAAAAACCTACCAATTTAATTGAATATTTCTCTTGATCTAATTTTCAGATTGCACAGAAAAATCATGTATCAAATTGCCCACTTGAACAAAAACACTTGATATACATAATAATACTATTACAAAGATAAAATCAAAAACATACAATGCAGCAATTTTATTTATATTTCTAGATAGTTACGGATATGTTAGAGAATGCCCTTAAGTAATGACGGTATATGTGCATGGTAAGGAAAAGTGTAATATGAATGTAACCATATTGTTAACGATAAGATGAAAAAATTTCGTTATAATACATATTTCTGTTTTTTTTTTTATCATAAGATACATTTTTGTACATTTTCTCGTTCCTTCCTTACCATAAATTTTGTTGATAGATGTACGGTTTGATTTTTCTGAAAACGAAATAAAAGGTGGATTTCAGGAAATTGGGAATTTCAAAAATGTCATCGTTTTTCTTATAGCTTCACACAGAGTGAATTTAGTGTGTATTTTGTGCTATTAGCATTAACAAGACAAATCGATATAAGAATTTTTATGTAATATTTTTTTTTAAATCAAATTTTTTAATACAAGACATTTGGCTAGGAGGCTTACTGAGATGCGATGCCAGATTTGTACGTATACAAACATACGTATTATCAAATTTCATGGTATTTATAGTTGACTGATATTTCAGTTCTAAAAGTATGTAGTAATTAAGAACAATTATAAATCAATATTATTGACTTACCGTCATCAAATTTATAACATGGACAAGCTGAATTTTCAGCAAAACTAGGACATTGTATATCATCACTGCTACCACTTCCGCTATCATTATTATTATTACTATTATTACTGTTATTATCACTATTTTTATCACTATTCGTTAATGTTGATTTTAATAAATTATTATTATTTTTATTATCCATTTTACATAAATTAAATAAATTTATAAATACAAATAACGTGAGCAAACCCCAATAATTATTTTTAAATTTATTATTGGGCTTTTTTAGCCCTATTTTTAGGTAAATTAACGTCATATTGGTTTTATCATTATTATTATTTATATACTGTGTGTTTGTTTGTGTGTGAGTGCCTGCCGGTTTTTTTTTGGATACAAATCAATTTTGCTTGATTTTTAATTATTTTCAATCGATTAATTTATACGTTTGGGTTGCAGCGTTTCCTCACGGCGTAATTCAAATGATGAGTTTATTTATTTTTTATGGTATTGTAATTTTTAACTAGCGATATTATTTGTAGTGGTGTACAATGCGGGAATAATTTATCTGAAAATAAATTAAAACAGAAAAGATATATAATGTTTAAAGTTAAAAAGTTAATAAATTTATTTTAAATAAAAAATTGTATATCTAAGACAAAAATTTATGAAAGTAAAAATTTATTCTACTTGATAAGGTTCATAAAGCTTTTTTTAACTGATGTACTAGGTTGTTTTTGTTTCGTTTAAATAAGAAGAATCAAAAGAAAGTAGTTTAAGAAGTCAAGATTTAGGATTTGAATAAGGAAAATTTGTTTTATAATTTTTTTCATCATAAAATATCCTGCGGCGTGATTATCCTGTACACTTTTGTTATTGTTGGTAAATACATAGAATTATTATTCTAGTCCTAAAAAAGAAAAACTCTAATTTTTTTTTCATTATCGTCGTCTTTTATCTGTACATTTTATACATATATAGTAGAGAGATTTGATGAAATTTGGGTATGGAAATAAAAGTAAATAAATGAAATTTCATTTATTTGTATTAAAAGCATATTGTATTTTCAATTGATAATAAATTTATGAATTTCTATAATTCAACCTTTTAACCTATACAATTTTTGTTTCGTGTCGAGGGATAGATAACTCGCCCGCATTTATATTTAACCGATGTTTTGATAAGGGATGCATATTTATTTTTGATTATATAATTAATATCAGAAGCATGATTTTCTATCATAAATAAATAAACAGAACGAACATCTTTCTATCTACGTATATACATTTTCAATCAGATGAGAAGCTCTTATAATTATTCAATTTATTTCCAATTAAGCAAGCAACTAAGTTAAATCCATTTATGCTTTAAATTAAAGGAAAAAAGGACCCTTAATAAACTTAATTAAATTTATTTTATTTTCGTTTTTCCTATTTTTTTTTAAATTTTCCATTTTTCATTTTCGTCTGAAACTTTTTTTTTAAAATTATATATCCTAAGACAGTAAATAAACTTAATTAAATATTAATTGAAGTAAATTGAAAAAAAATGAACAACATAATATAATTATGTAATTTTTATGTTTCGGAAAGCTTGTCAACAAAAATAGAAGTTTTACCTGAAGCAATCAATTAAGTGAACAACTAATCAGACACAATGGTATAAGATGAAGCTTTTTAAATTAAAAATTAATTTTCCTCGCTTATGTACACAAATTTGTCATAAATATGAACCACTTCATTTATTTGAAATAAAGCTGGCTCGTGGAATACACAAAAAGTAAAATTGAAATTCACATTCCTTGTGAGACATTATATGTACGTATATATGTGTATATATAATGTATATGTGTATGTATAATATGTATACGTTTCTTTTGTTGTTATGGGATTCATGTCATTCCTGAAGATGATTATATAATTGCCAAAAGTACGTGATAAAAACAATATAAAGAAAAGAACCGTACAAAACGAACCAGTATAAAAAAACAAAAGCAGAAAAATAAATAACTGTAATAAAACGTCTTATCCATATAAGAAAGAAAAAAATTCAAGTTAGCAAAAAAGCTCTATGATATAGACAAAAAGACGCACGAAATCAAAATTTATGTTTTCCATCTTTAAGGAACACAACAACAAAAACAAAATAAACAACAATTTTTCCGGATTGGCGGGGGTAAATAAAGCAGAGCAACAGAAGAATAAAATGGAAATCAGAAAATGGAAAATTTAGAGCCATATTTAAATTAAGACATAAATATAGTCTCCCTACTTCGAATATCTTATACATTTTTGGTGCCTTTCTCTGTGAATCTTTTCCATTTTTCATTTTTTTGTATAGATTTCTGTGGTTTGAGAAATCAACCAGAGCAGAGAACAAAAAATAAAAATTCAACAAGGCCGCATATATACATGCATACATATACAAACTTACACACAAGATAAAAAAACTACTTGTCTCTACCGCAAAATATATATTATATTAATATATATATATGTATATATATGTATATATATATATATATATATATATATATATATATATATATATATATATATATATATATACATATATATATATATATATATATATATATATATATATATATATATATATATATATATATATATATATATATGTATATATATATATATATATATATATATATATATATATATATATATATATATATATATATATATATATATATATATATATATATATATATATATATATATATATATATAGGAAGACATTTTCAGCTTCACTTTGGCTGTTTTGTGTATGTGTTTTTATTTATATTTCTAGATTTCCCGTCTAACATTGTAAATTAAACCACATAAAGAAACCAACAAAACACAACATAAATTTAAAAAATAAAAAAAATTTCCATACAACATTTGTTTTATTTATGTTGGTACATTTTAAATTCAATGGATTGTCTTTTAAGTGTATTGGATACATATTTTATAAAAGTGTTGTCTTCATTAAAATTATTTACAAGTTTATAAGTTGAATAGACATTTAATAAAAGTTTAAACCATCAATACGGTTGATATATATATTTATATATATAAGTATATACATATATATATATATACATATATATATATATATATATATATATATATATATATATATATATATATATATATATATATATATATATATATATATATATTAGAGTGCACAAAAAAAACTTTGTGCCGAGAATGCTATTTCGCCGGGCAAAATCTGAAAGAAGGTTTAAAATAATGTATGTAGGTGAAAAAAACAATTAAAAAAGTTTAAAAAAATTAAAATGGTGCTCAACGCAAAAACGTTCAAACAAAACCGAAAAATTGCCGAGTTCTTGTTAAAAAAATATAAGTCTCACACATGTTTAAAAAAAAAATGAATATACCATTTCTTGAAGTAAAATTGTATGAACTATTGATTAAAATTAAAACCATAAAAATTGGTGTTTTGTTATCATTAAAGGTAGTTCTGAGCACTTTTTGGCGACTTATCACGCATTTTCTGTAAAAAGCTTTGCAAGTCAAAGATACATTTTTTTTAAATACAAAAAATACACGTTATTTTAGAGCACTTAATAACCTTTTAAATGTGATATTATATACTCTTTGATATCTTACTTGAATCAAAAAATATAAATTATTTTCTAAAACAAGAATTTTCGATTGAATGCAGTTTTTCGTAGCTTTTGTGAATAGAGTCTGAATCTGATGTATTTATTTTTAAATTTTTTTGTAAATTTCACATTTGATAAATTGTTGATGCATTAAATAACGTTTTAAACATTAACGATATTACACAATGCATTGCAATATATTTCATATGGCTTAAAATATGAATTTTTATTGAAAAAATTAAATTGAGTCATTATAATGTTAGAAATCAAATACGAGTATTAAAACTATCATTTTTATATATTTTTACAAACAGTTTATTACAAAAGTTGCATAATAATTAAAGTTTGTTTTATAACATTAGTAATAACATTAATATTAATAATAATAGTGATAAATACAACTAATTAGAGGTTCTCCTTGATTTGGGATTTTGTGAGGTTGATAGGAAACTTCTCGATATTGCTCGATTACTTGAAATAAATGCTGTTTTTCATCCTCTTTCTTTGTTATTTTATCGTTGAAAGAACTAACTAAGGCTATTGCTCTTTCGGCAACATCATTAACAATAAATATTTTATTAATTTTATTTTCGCAGATAAATAATTCTTGTTTTCATTCCAGTTTTCAGGGTCCATTTCATGGAATTCTTGAGTCGAAGATTCGCAAATTTCGTTGAAGAAATGTTTTGTATTCTCCGTCACAAAATCGTATAAATAAAGTTGATTTACTCTGACTTTACTTATAAAGCCATTTTCTCTGGATTCTCACCATATCCAGAGTTTTCCAAAGCTTAAACCATTAATCTGTTTTGTTCTAATGGTATACAATCATTAAAAAATGCAAGTCCAATAAGAGTTTCGCTCAGGTACCATAAATGTATGGGAAGTACCTGAAGAATTGCTTTTGCCAAAGGTTTATCAATTTCTTCGTATTCTACTAACTGTTCAAATAATTTTAAAACATTTGGAGCTGCTTTATTTGGAATATTGCATTCGAACCAATATTTAATATTTAGCCTCATTATAAATGTATTGAGTTTTGGAGTGCATGGAGCTCTCTGTCTACAAACAATAAAAATAATTAAAATTGTTAATGACTAAATTATAATTATTATTATTGGTTTCGAAATAAATATATTTTCAAACTATATGTTGCTTTTGCCATGTGATATACCACCTGGTTTTTTTACTCGACCGATCGATTAATTGATTCCCCCAAAAATAGAAGCTCTTGTTCCAAAAAATCAATATAATCCCCACGAGCTTGATGAATTTTCAACTGTTGTTTCAAAAATTCCACAATTTCATCTCGAATAGTTTCTGGGAAGTATTCTTTTACATATGGGTCTTGTATGCCAGATACAGACGAGCTTATGACTATATCATTCCATTGTTTTTTAAAGCGATCGGCTATTGTAATTACAGGCCCTCTTATTGATGGTTCTATCGTCTTTTCGAATACTTTGCTTAGCAAAAGCTCCTGTATATGGTGTCGACAAACAAAAAACATAATTGGGTTTGAACATTTATTTGCTATTAAAAACGCTGCTCCATTTTCAATTCCAGTGTTCGATGCTGTGGTATCAAAGCACATACTTTTAACATTATCAACAATTTTCCAGTCATTTAGAGTTTTGAAAACAGCTTCTGCTTACATGTGACCAGTATCATTTTCCAATTTCGGGATGGCAAGCAATTTAGAGTTCCCACCACCAGAACAACTATAACTGACTGTTTAGTATCCATATTTGTTATATTATTGTAAGTTGATGTACTACTCGTTAAATCTTCTTTTTCTTTAAGAAGAAAATCAAACTTCTTTTGTAACAATTTCTTGCTTTCGTTTCATACTTTGTGAATTTACTCTTTCAATAGATTTCTTAGATTTTTCGGGTGGTTGATATTCAGATAAAGATGTATTTGTATAATCGGTTTCAGTAGTTACTTCTGATGATTCATGTATTTTTCCTAAGCCACGACCTGCTAGAACCGGTTCTACGATGCTATAGATTCCAAGTTACTATTTTCATTTTCTTCTGAGGATTGAAATCCAATTTTTTACCAATTGCAATCAATTTTATTTTAATAAAAATGCCATTTTTATTTACATGCGGATAGATACGAAACGACGAGCCAGAAAGACGTGAAATACTGAATAAAAAATAAATGCACCAACTTCAGAACTCCGCTCATAAAAGTTACGAAAAACCGCGTTCAAACGAAAATTCTTGTTTTAGAAAATAATTTATATTTTTTGATCCAAGTAAGATATCAAAGAGTATAATATCACATTTGAAAGGTTATTAAGTGCTCTAAAATAACGTGTATTTTTTGTATTTAAAAAAAATGTATCCCTGACTTGCAAAGCTTTTTACAGAACATGCGAAAAAGGTCATACAATTTTGCTAAAAAGTGCTCAGAACTACCTTTAATGATAACAAAACACCAATTTTTATGGTTTTAATCAATAGTTCATACAATTTTACTTCAAGAAATGGTATATTCATTTTTTTTTTAAAACATGTGTGAGACTTATATTTTTTTTAACAAGAACTCGGCAATTTTTCGATTTTTTTTTTTTTTGCACCATCTAATTTTTACCTTTTTAAATTTTTTTTTCACCTAAATTCATTATTTTGAACCTTCTTTCAGGTTCTTTTAGATATATATATATATATATATATATATATATATATATATATATATATATATATATATATATATATATATATATATGTATATATATATATATATATATATATATATATATATATATATATATATATATATATATATTATATATATATATATATATATATATATATATATATATATATATATATATATATATATATATATATATATATATATATATATATATATATATATAGATCCTAAAAATATTTGGTTGGCTTAAAATTATTTTAACTAGATGTATACGAGTATGTCTTAGAATTTTGTATAAATATTAATTTGATTTCAAAAGACATTAAATATTGAATTTTAATGAGGGTGCGAAACGAACCTTAAATTATTAGTGTGTAAACACAATTAAAAATTAACAAAATCGATAAAAAGCTGATTATATAGAAAACAATTACATAAAGACAACTTTGCGAAAATTTAATCTTCAAAAATATTTGACCATGCTATTTACTTAAGTACGAGGAAAATGTCAAATAAATTTCCTTTGCTTTTCATTAAGCATACATCCATTTCATTTATAAAATGTAAAAAGTTTCATTCCATAAAAAATTTGTTTATATTACGAATTCTTTTTGACTTTGCAATAAAAAATACAAAAAGCTGGTTCCTCTCTCCATAAATCAATAAACATAATTTTATACAAACAAATACGAAAAAAAAAAAAATTATGTAAAATATTTTATGATTTTATTGCTTCCGAAAGCTTTATTTAAGCATTTTGATTGATGATATTGTTTATATGATATTTATGTATATCAAATTACTTTGAATAAAAATAACGGTCTAAATTATTAATATAAATATATAATATTTCGATAGAACTTTCTTGCACATAACATGTTTGTTAAAAAAAGAAAATTCACATTCCTTAACTGTTTATCAATCTGATAAAAAATATATATGTACAGTATATTATACACACACATACACACAAAACACAGAGAAAAGTTTTAGTTTATTTGAAAAAGATTAGAATATAATCATGAAATATATATATATACAACTTCTATCCCATTTTTTTTTCGATTTGTAATTAAAACTTTTTGTTGAGCTTTTTACCACAGATATACATATACGAATATGTATTCGAATTTATATAAATAACGAGGATATGTTGTATCTTTTTTATGTATAGTATGTAGGAGGGAAAAATAAAAATACATAGTTTTGGTTTAACTCAAAAGTTTTAATAAGAAGTGTCAGTCATTATGAATGTAAAAAAGATAAATTTAACTTAATGTAAAAGTTTAATCCGATTATTATTAATTTTGACATGATTAACGAGATGATTTTGCTTTTGATTGAAAAATATATAAGTTTTGGTATACTACCAAACCGCGTTTTATAATTAAGAGAAACTGCAAAAACGTACTATCGTATATATACATACAAACTACTGTATTCGATGCACATAAATTCATCGAATCTAGTAAAAGCAATTTTGGAAATCACTACAAATATTAGGCAACGACAAAAAAAAAATCTATTTTATTTCCACTTTGCCAAAATCGATTTCACATAATAAATCTTCACCTTAACCAACATAAAGAATCTCACTCAATTTATATATAGAGGCATATATAATGAAATGAAACCAATAAAAACGGAAAAATAAAAATCCTTTTTCACTTAGTTAATCTTTTCAACACACCATATATACAACACTTTCAATATACACAATGTGTTTGTATAGATACATATATACATATATATATATATATATATATATATATATATATATATATATATATATATATATATATATATATATATATATATATATATATATATATATATATATATATATATATATATATATATATATATATATATATATATATATATATATATATATATATATACAAATATATATATATATATATATATGTATATTTATATACTATATATAAAAAACTATAAATTTGAATGAAAATTGAATTAAATCCAAAATGAAAATTTTTCGTTTTATCATTTCAGTGCTGTGTATGTGTATGAGAAAAAATTCTCGCCGAGAAAATAGTAAACAAATACACAATACCAAATACAAGGAGGGCAACATGAGATAAAGCATTTTAGTATAGGATTTTTATCCCCGGAATGATAGTCATCAATCTTTTTATTTGAATCTAGAATAAAAAAAATTTCATGCTTAAATTAAATTTTTGCTTATTCTAGCTGTTATTTAGTGTGGTGGTGTTACAATATGCTGGTGTTGTTGTTATTGTGTTGGTATTATTAATATTCTGTGTGGCATGGCTATATACATTACAACGAACGGTGAATGTTAAATTGTTTTATTTTTTGCTGTCGACATCGTCGAGGTTGATTAGTTAATTGATTGGTAAATATAAATCAAATAGAGCCTTGGTGATAAAATTTGTCAAACAATTTTTTTGTTCCATTTAATTCAATCATTTTGTAAATATAAGAGGAATAATTCGATAATTTATCGATGCCTTTAAAATTAGTTTTTCAATTGATATTGAAGCTCTGGATTGTGGTTTGTTTACAACAAACAATTTCTATGTATAATGTGCCACTAAAAATTGAGACAAACCGAAGCGAATATCTCAAAAATATATTTTTACCAGTGAAAACGCTGAAGCACGTATCGAATAATTTCGAGCATCACAGCTTAATGGTGCTATTAGTTTTTTTTAATTTAAGGTCAATTTCAAGGTCATTGTAAACCTGTATAACCTATCTAATTTTGTGCAGATTGGCATTCTACGCAAGAAAAAAGCAAAGTAATTTTTGCCTAGAACATATTTTTTGTAAGTCTCAATTTTTCAAGATATTTAAAAGGATAAAACTAGGTATTGTAGTTATGGATAATATTTATGCTTTTGTGGACTTGTATTTTTTGAGCTGTCCAGTTTCAATTCGGTTTTCGAGTCGATATCAAGTAAAAAAATTTAGTGTAATTAGTTTTTAGTACTGTTTGCTTTGTTGGATCCTGTAAAAAAATAATACTCAAAAATACTGAGACATTAAAATAATTTGATTATTGATGGCACTGTTTAGGTTTACTATAACCCAAGTTTAAGCTTACATTCATTTTTCGCGTTTCGAGAATATCGAAAACTATATAGTGTCCTTAGAATTAAGAGCATGTAGGAAGTGAAGTAAAAAGTTAAATAAATCGATAAATGTTAAATAAATTTAAAGTCCGAAATACCCAATTCTAAAAGTTATAGATTTCACAAATTTAAAATTTCTATAAACCTAATTGTAAAAATTCAGATATTTTAAACCATATATTCGAAATTCTTAAAATTGTTATATTATTAAGCATCAGTCGAATTATAATCTTTCAGAGATTTCGGATTTCTAATATTAAAAAATTCCATTCCAAGTACTTCTGCCGAATTCTAAAAATGTCAGATTCAAAAATATTGATGAGTATCAATGCCAACCTGCGACATTCTGAGGATTACCTGTTTAACGTTATAATCAAAAATCGGTGGTCTAGTCAGTTTGATGATAGCTTCGGTGGTTGGGAAATAGAAAACAAATTATACATTTCCTTATCCAAGCGACTATCCAAGTCCCACATCTAATATTCTCATCTCGTAACTTATCGGCTGTTGTAAGAGCCAATATTGCTTAATTCATTTCAGATAATACTGGAATAAACATGGCAAATGAAACAATAGTTCGAATCGGACAGAAATATAAAAGCACACGAATACTTGACTAAGTGGTGAGCGACCACATGATCCGGTAGCCTAGTTTTAGTTGATTTTTGAGAAATTAATAGTTGATGCCGTAAGGTGAGCCAAATAAAAGTGGTTATAAAAAAATATGAAAATTTTATCATTGCGATACGATAATTAAATTGCATAGATAGTAAATTGTACCATTTACAAATAATAGTCGTGTTTTTTTATTCAAAAATTTTCGAGTTCGAATATAGTTCTGGGTAAGAATTTTCTCGTTTTTTCAGTATATCCAAATGAATTTAATTTTTTATCAATAACTTTGATACAGTTAATGTTAAACTACATATAATTGAATATTATCAACATAAAATTAAATTTAACTTTATTTTTCACTGTTCTCGATAAAAGAATGTTTTTGTCAAGTTCTCGATAATATCATAGTACACGAACTCGGCAAAAGGGAAATTTTAAAAGGAAATATTTTTCATCGTATCTAACTTAATGCCAGTATTATTTGACAATAAGCCTCAACAAATATTTTTAGAAATAGAGATTTATTGAAGATAAATAGAACTTAAATAAAATATATAAATTGGTTACATTAAATTAAATTTCCCAGTATTATTCCCGATGTTCTATCTAGGACTTGAAGTTCTGTTAATAAAAAAACACAGCTATATTAAACTATATTTAATTTTTTTAACTAATTCACACACGGCCTTATTTAACAACAAACCCAAATACATGGAAATTTGATTAATTTTTTTTATTACAAATGCTTGTTCGAATTTTTCTCGAACTAACCAACCCGTTCAAATGTTATTTTAATTTTTTTGTATCGGCGAGGTAACTTGTAGTAATTTTGCTACCAACAAAATGGAAACAAAAATTACTGTCAATTTGCTATGGTCAATTTCCGAAAACGCCTAATAACAAATTATTATAATACTAATTATTGTGTTTGTGAAAAGTTCTATCCACACATTATCGTCAATATTTTGTGCCATGTCAAATGGATGGATCGAAAAAAAATATATTAAGGGTTTTATGTGCTGTCCGTTAACGTTACAAGCATAAAGTAGTCAGACGTAAGTGATTTCAACAAACTGTGAATAATAAATTAACGTTATTGGTGTTTTGGACGATTATTTGATAGAACTTATAGTGGCTATAGTGGCTTTATGGTAAGCTCATATACTCACTGACAGTGAATGTATCCAAATCATTCAACTTTTATTTTCCGACATTTTTTCATTCACTTATTTGCATGTTGATCTAGAGTATTGGCCGCGTGGTGCATATATATATATATATATATATATATATATATATATATATATATATATATATATATATATATATATATACACTCAAAGAAATAAGTCTACATACACCTATTGAATCTAGTATATTTCGCAAACTACATTTTTTTTTCTTTTTTTTTTAATTGGGCGGATTTTACTCCAGCATTCAATGCCACACTAATGGGCCCACGGTGCAATACCCACATTTACACCAAGATTCATTCAAACCATTCATCCCATTCACACAAGTTCAGTATACCACCTGCGGATTGCATAGCTCCATGTCACCCTGTACAGTGACGTTGCCGAGCAAATATCCCAACTTTCTTCTCTTGATTACGATCGGTGATTAAATTGAAAACATCTATGACCCTCTGTTGGAATGAAGAACTCATGCCGACCCATATGTAGTGATGGAACATTAGTTTTCCAATTTTTTTTTTTTGCATAACATTTATTTTTCAATATGTAATTTAATATCATAGGTCAATTTTCAAAAATTATCAACTTATGGTAAAATATTCTGATAAATAAAAAAAAATTAAAAATTAGTGAGACAAAAGTCTACATACAGAATTCAATTTTATTAATTAAAATTTAAAAAAATATATATAAATACAACTGTATTATTTATTCAATATCGAGTGGACCTACCAGCATCAATCACTGCCTGTAGACGATTAGTCTTAGATAATACTAAATTTCTGGTTATTTCGGGAGAGATTTCCGCCCAAGCTTTTATCAGCGCCTCCTTTAATGTTTTTTTGTCTGAGATGTCGTATTTTCTTAATTATCGTTCTACTTCATCCCAAATATGCTCAATTGGGTTTAAATCGGGCGACTGGGGTGGCGAATGGCGTTGTGTGGGTACATTATACAGTAACCATTCCTTTAAAATAATAGATTTATGTTTCAGATCGTTGTCTTGTTGAAAGATCCAAGACTGTTCGAGCTCTAACCTTTCAACAGATGCTTTCAAATTATCTTTCAGTATGGTCAAATACTGAAATCTATCGAAAGTTGTATCTATAAACACCAAATTTCCAACCCCAGCCACCGCCATAGCTCCCCAAACCATAAAAAAACCATAACCTCTCCCATGTTTAGTGGTATGTATTATATTTTTGCTTTGTAAAGAAGTGTTCGCTTTGCGCCATACCATCTGATCCAAATATGTTGTATCCAAATATTTCCGCCTACCATCTGATCCAAATATGTTGAATTTACTTTCGTCAGTAAATAAAACTCGATTCCAATATTCGATGTCCTTATTAAAATGTCTTCGAGCGAAGTCTAACCGCAGTTCTTTGTTTTTGGTAGAAATTAGCGGTTTTTTTCGAGGAACTCTGCTGTTATACCCAGACCGTTTTAGTACTTTATCAATGGTTTTGGGATTAACAACCTTTCCTGATGTAATAGCGATCTGTTCGGCCATTTTTGGACATCCTATCCTTGGATTTATAATCACTTTTTTCAAAATTGATCGCACATCTCTACCGGATAACTCTTTCGGGCGGCCACATCTGGGTTTATTTAATACAGAACCCCGCTCTTCAAAGTTCCTGAGTTTCACAGTTTCCGCAATTTAACATTTTTCTTTTCTTAATTGAACTATTAAGTTTCGAATACTGGCACAAATTTCTTTACGCGGTGCCATATTTCGATAAATTATTAACTACTTAAGTGTGTAGAAGTCAACATCTATTGCGAACTGATATCAGTATAATAAAACATGGGACTATTTTGTTGTATTCGCCTAAAAACAGATTCTAATGCTCGGTGTATGTAGACTTTTGTCTCACTAATTTTTAATTTTTTTTTATTTATCAGAATATAATTTGATAAATTTTGAAAATTGACCTATGATATTAAATTACATATTGAAAAATAAATGTTTGGCAAAAAAAGAAATTTGGAAACTAATGTAGTTTGCGAAATATACTAGATTCAATAGGTGTATGTAGACTAATGTCTTTGAATGTAGATATATATATATATATATATATATATATATATATATATATATATATATATATATATATATATATTCATCATTCGATCGTTGTCTGTCGTGGGGTCAACAACGATTTTTCAGTATAGTAGAAAAATATTTTAATTATTTTAATTTTTATGAGCCTAAACAAAAGTTTAAAATTTGTGAATTATCTGTGATAAAAGTATAAAAATATAAGTAGAATTGAAGTATAAATGGAAGATATAATTTAAAATTAAAATTGATTAATTATATACGAGATAATTAAAACGAGTTTATATATAATCCATAAGTAATATACATTATCTACATATAATTTAAATACATATATTGTGCAATATAATGGCGTCTTGTGGTGTGTGCAAAATAATAATTGAACGTGGTTCTCGTAATAAATTAAAATGTGATGATTGTTCTCAAATATTTCATGGAAGCTGTTTAAATATCACATCATCTGATATTGAGTTTATTAAGGAAAAAAATAAACCTTGGTCTTGTAATAATTGTTTGATAAAAAAACGTATGAACAATCGGACTGATATTCCAAGTCCGCCTCAAATACCTCGTGTTGCTAAAGAGGTGACGTCACCATCATCAAATTCCATATTGAAGGAGATAACTGCACTTCGGAATGATTTTAATCATCAGTTCGCGAAACTTGAGGAGAGGATTAATGCCATTCATGTTAATTTTTCAAAACGAATGGAGTGTTTGGTTAAGGAGAATGATGCCCTTCGAAATGAGTATCGTAACCTAACCTCTCGATTGCCTAATGCAGAACAGCAATACTTTGATAAAAGCATTGATGTTGTTGGTTTACCCCAAATTAATGAACAAGATCTTCAATCTTCTGTTGTACAAATGCTTAACACTATCTTAGAGGTTAAATTAGAAGTTAAAGACATTGACTTGATGTATAAAATTCGACAATCATCCTCGTCAAAAAAGCCGATGAATATTGTGCATGTCAAGTTCGTCCGTAAACATGTCAAGGATATAATAATGCGTGCTAAACAAGGTAAAAAAGATTTATCAACTGCTTTGCTTGGTATATCGCCAGGTAATCTTATTTACATCAATCACAGCTTATGTGCATCCAAAAGGAAAATTTTTGCTGAAACATGGAGATTAAAGAAAACCAGGAAGTGTGAAAAAGTTTGGTTGAGTAATGGTCGTATTTGTCTAAAGAGAAATGAGCAGGATGTTGTGCATATTATTGATAACATAAGTGACCTTGAGTTTCTAAAATGATTGTTTTTGTTTCTTAAATACTTTTAATGTCTGTAAATAATTCATTTACCTCATCTCAAGGTTACACGTACAATAATTGTATCAACTCATCCTCATCATCATTTTTTACTAACATATCAAATAGTAACTTAACTAACACCAACTTTTTCTCCGTTTGTCATCAGAATATTCGTAGTTTGCGCAAAAATTTTGATAAATGTATTGCTAACTTAAACAGTTTTAAACAGTTACCTTCTATAATATTTTTATCGGAAACGTGGATATATGACCACGAGCTAAAATTCTATAATATTCCTAATTACATTTGTATTGGTTGCTGTAATAATAATTATAGGGCTGGTGGTGTCTGTGCATTTTATGATTGTAATTTGGTTTGTGAATATGAATTGGTGTCATTGCAATCAGCTGATATAATAAAATTATCAGTAATAATTAATAAGGTGAAATATATTTTCGTATGTGTTTATAGACTGCAATCCAGTACAGTGGCTTTGTTTGTATTGGAATTTAATGACTTTTTGGCTAATATTAAAATACAAAACGTAATCATTTTAGGTGATATGAATATTGAAATTCTCAATTTACCGTCAATTAGCGATGACTACATATTTATGATGTCTTCATTTGGATTTCAATCGTTAGTTAACTCGCCTACTAGAGTCACGAATAACACTTCTACCTGTATTGACCATTGTTTCGTTCGGGCTAGTAATTTAAGTAATTTTGAAGTTTTACTATATGATTTACATATTTCTGATCACCATTTAATATTGGTAAACATTGATATTTGTATTGCCCCTAGAAATAAAACCATAACATACACAAAATTTAATCAAAAGCATTTTACTGCTAGAATTGCAGCCCATAATTTTTCTGATATTTATGTTTCTGGAAGTCCAGATGTAATTATCTCTAAGTTTGCTTCAATTTTCAATAGTGTTGCGGTGTCTTGCTTTGTAAGTGTTGTTAATCATAATTTAAAAACTAAACTGAAACCATGGATTTCTGACAGCTTATTAAACTTAATGGCTAAAAAGAAACAAATTGGTCGTAAACTTAATAGTCATCCAACTAATTTAAAACTTTGTAATTATTTTGTTAAACTTCGAAGGAAGGTAGACATCGCAATCACTCATGATAAAAATAGTTATTATTGTAATAAATTTAGAAATTGTGGCAATAATAGTAAAATGACCTGGTCGATTGTAAATGGTATTTTAGGAAATAGTTCCAGGCACAACATTGATAAAATTTGCTCTAGAGACTCAGTAATGTTAGATGACCCGGATGCAATAGCTAATGAATTTGGTAAATATTTTTCACAAGTAGTCCATGATTTAAGAACAGCTAACAATTTTGTAACATCTAACCTTAATTTTAATCAAAGTAATGTTATTGATAGTTTTTTTATAGACCCGGTTGGAGATATTGAAATTGTTAAAATCACAAATAGCTTAAAACACAGTAGTAGTATTGATATGTTGGGTTTTAACTCTAATATGTTAAAATGTACCATCAACAATACAACTCCAATTTTGGCTTATTTTATAAATCAATGTTTTGTTAATGGGATTGTCCCGGATACATTGAAAACTGCTATTGTAATTCCAGTATTTAAGAAAGGTGATAAAATTTCTATGGACAATTATCGACCAATAGCTATCCAGCCTCCTATATTGAAGATTATGGAAAAAGCTATGCAATGGCGAATGGATTCGTTTTTGAAGCGACACAACATTCTTAGCAACCATCAACATGGCTTTATTACAGGGAAAAGCACTGAGTCAGCGTTAGTTGACTTTCTAAATAAAGTTCATACCAATTTAAATATCAAGAATAGTGTTGCTGCGGTATTTATTGACATCAAACGGGCCTTCGACATGGTTGACCACGGGCTATTGCTGACTAAGCTAAAGTCTATTGGTTTTAGGGGTGTTGCATTGAGTTGGTTTCAGTCCTATCTTAGCAATAGGACCTTTAAGGTAAAAATTGGTGACTCATATAGTGCACCGTTTAGGATTGAGTATGGGGTTCCCCAGGGATCTGTACTTGGTCCTACTCTGTTCTTAACTTATATCAATTCGTTATTTTCTCTAAACCTTTCTGGCACAATTACCGCATTTGCTGATGATATCGCATTAACCTACTGCAATGCAAATGGTCCGGCTGTTATTTCGAATTTGATTAACTCGGATATGAGAATCTTACTTACATGGTTTGATGCTCATTCTATGTTACTAAGTGAAAAAACCAAAGTCATGTTCTTTAAAGTACTGGGTAATCCTTATCGAAGTTATATTCCTGAAGTTTTTTACCACATTCAAAATTGTGATTTGGTTGATTGCTGCAGTCGTCAGTGTATACAAATTGAATTTGTTACATCATTCAAGTATTTAGGTTTGCATCTTGACTCCAACTTAAATTTTAAAAATCATTGTCAAAAATTAAAAGAACAACTCAATTCTGCATTACGAGCTATTTATATTCTACGCAAACTCTGCCCGTCCCACGTTTTGATTAATTTTTATTATGCTTGTGTTGAATCTCGCCTGGGCTATGGGCTACCTTGCTGGGGTGGGGTGTATATGAACACTCTTGAGCCACTCTTCATCCTGCAAAAGTATATTCTTCGTGTTATTTTTTTCAAAAGCTGTCGTGATCACACCTGGCCTATTTTTGTAACTTACAGTATTTTACCTTTACACCATCTTTACATTTTTAGAGTTTTAAGACTGTTTTATTTGCGAAGTGGCCATCAGTTATGCAGATTAATTGGTGCTTACGATGTTCGTAATAACTACCGGAAAATATTAACCGTCCCAAAATTTTCAACTGAATTATTTCGTAAATATTATTTGGTTTCGGCGCCAATTTTCTTCAATCGATTACCAATTAATTTGCGTCTTATAATAAATAGGAAATGTTTTTTAAATTCATTGAAAGGCTGGCTACTGGAACACGAAAAGGTTGGTTTTATGTTTGCTAAATCATAATTTGTCTGTTGTCTGTACTTACTGTATTTTTTTATATTCTTTATCGTATTTTATTGTATCATTGTTATTACTTTTATTTATATTTTTTATCTAATAATTTTTAATTTTTAATTAATTCCCCACGCAATAACAATTCAATCTATTGTAAAATTGTACAGGTTAATCGCTACTGTCAGTTGACATTGATTAACCTATCTTCTTAGCCGAATTGTACGTAATATTTAAGAATTTTTTATATCCTATTGTAATTGGTTAAGAGAATAAATAAATAAATAAATAAATAAATAAATATATATATATATATATATATATATATATATATATATATATATATATATATATATATATATATATATATATATATATTATATATATTATAATATAAGCCCCTATCTATACAATATACACAATATAATTTATGTATCGTGTTATAACGGCAATGCAAATGTACCCAATTTAGATTTAATATAAAATAAACACGTGCTATCTATATAGACAAGCAACTCAATGCAGTAATTATGTAAGTTTAATATAAACATTACAATAAAAACACAATTACTTTTGGAAAATATCCAAACCATTTCATTATTAAATAAGACAAATCATACAAGGGCAAAGTACATATACCTATACTATTCTCCGTATAGTTGGCATCTGTATCTATGAAATATATAAAGCTTATACCTTTCAATAGAACTTTGTATAATATGTACAGTCAATTTCTAAAACTATCCATACACATAAACATACAACAATGCCTCTTCACATTAAAAAAAAATTTCTATTTGTATATGTACATATACCTGCTGGTTTAATTAAATAACTTTACTTCCATTCATTATTTTATGTCACTCTATTTAAAAAAAAGACTTTGTATTTTTTTTTGTTAATTAGCATATTAATTTTTGTATAGAGCGTTTTCACAAAACAACAGAAATTTTCGAGTGCACAAAAATATCTATCTATATATAAATATATATACATATATATATGTATATATATATATATATATATATATATATATATATATATATATATATATATATATATATATATATATATTTGTATATATATATATATATATATATATATATATATATATATATATATATATATATATATATATATATATATATATATATATATATATATATATATATATATATATATATATATATATATATATATAAATATATATAAAGATATATATATAAATATATATATATATATATATATATATATATATATATATATATATATATATATATATATATATATATATATTTGTATATATATATATATATATATATATATATATATATATATATATATATATATATATATATATATATATATATGTATATTTATATATACATATGTAAATTGATAATTAGGTCATGTGTATGTACAATACCTTTTCCATTATAACTGTATTTATTCGAAATACGACAATAGAAAACTTTTTTTTCATTTTTATATAATTTTATTGTTATTCTTATAGATATCAAAAATTTAAACAATTATTGTTCTGAGCATTCTCAGAATGCATATTCATATCTAGGTTCGTTCATATGTGGTTTTGTATATACATATGTGAGCTTTTTGGAGGAAGCTTTTCTTTTGTAGCAAAATTTCCAATTCAAATATCATATTCATTATTGCTGCTTGAGCACAGTATATTTTTTTTTCATTGTGTTCAACAGAAAATGAATTAATAGAGAAACTACTGCAGAAACTCTATCCATTTTTTTCTATACCTTACTGAGAATAAGGTACAAGAATATGGTATAAATGAAGGTGAGCTGAACACAAAATAAAAAATTTTTTTTAAAGGAAAGCTTTATTTAAGAATGAATAATGAATTTTGCTTTTTTTCGATTTTCGTTCTTATAGCTCTTGAAATTGCCTTTATATATGTATATAAAGCTGCTAAGATATGCTATACGCTAAGCATAAGAAAAAATGTTTGCCGAGCAAAGCAAAAAATGTATACTGTAAAAATAACTTAAAGACAACGTTGAGTATGTAAAAAGTTCGACAAGAAAACATGACTTTTATTATCATGAATTAAGTAATTTTTCTAATTAAACTTTTTTAATTTTTTTTTGCCTCCCTCATCATCATTTTTATCACCACCACCGTCAGCATCACGATTATAGTCATCAGAATGATGATGATTTTAAGAGTAAGAATATAATAGGATTTTTCTCATTTTCCTTTAAAAAAAATGATATAGAAAATCACACAAACAATAATTAGAAATGTTTTATGGCGTAATACCACCACCATTTTTATACACTATGTACATACATATATACCAACTCACAAATATAAAGCATGAGAGCTTAAATTATTTCATCACCATTCGAATTCATTCCACACATGAGTGAATCTCTTATATCTATGCTGTTATCGAAAATTAATAACAGAAGAACACAAAATACAATTTTTTTTTTGGTTTCCGAAACGAAAATGAAGAATAGATTTTTTTTTCTTTATTGTTGGTATTACTGGTGCTATATAGTGTGTTGTTAAATTGGACAAGATAATTACGTGGAAAACCGAAAAATGCCAGATGTTTTGTAGTTATTTGAGTTTATTTTTCCATTTTGGTATTCAATTACTAATCCATATAATGGTATATAGAATAAAATGATGAAGACGGTAAATGTTTCTATTCTAATATTAGATATATACTCGACACACATGTAAACCTTAAACCTTTAGTATATTTGATAATAAGCTTGATTTATTAAACAATTCTTTGTAAAAGTTCATCCAAAACAGAATTACTCTGGAAAGTTCAATTACCACCATAACACCAATAATTATTATGACGATAAAATAAATTGATTATAAGATAATTATATATGTATTATTATTCTCATTTATCGATTCAATGGAAAAACATAACGAGTTAAAAAAGTAAATTTTCCACAATGAACTTCTTCACTAGCAAATATTATAATCTTCTTAAACAAGATACATATAAAAAACGTACCCAATGAACGAAAATAACAAAAAAACGTGAAAAAGAAAAAGACAAAAAATAACAATCATGCAAATTTTCATTTTTCCTTATATCAACCGGAAAATTCCTTTCACTTATGTATACATACATTATTTTTTGTGTAATAATCGTTTTGTTATTTTTTCACAGCAGGATTCTTCGGGAGATGAAATTTGTTACACACAACACCAATAACGGGTGGAAAAAAAATCGTAATAATTTTTTATGTTTTAAGAGCATTACGAGTGTATATTTTTTACTCGCAAGATTTACCGCGCCAGGGCACAAATTTAGAGAGGAAGGAAAGAGTTACTTTATTCTTTCGCACAAATCGAATGAAATTTTTTATGTTTCGTGTCTTATATATTTGAAAAGTAAACATAAACACAAAATGGAAAGTTTTGTATATACATTGTATGTATATATGAACAATAGAAAACATTATAGTACATATTCTGAAAAGTTGTGGTAAATAAAATTAAATTATAATAAGATGATAACAAATTTGAGGAAGAAATATAAAAATTTCTCAAGATTGTATATAGAATTGTGTATGTATTGGAAAAGCAGTTGGATACTTTTGAGACATAATGTGTGCGTATGTAAAAATTTGTCTTTGGGGCGAAAAGTGTGTTTAACATCAATTATTCTACTAATGTATACATACATGTGTATGCAGTATATGAAAAAGAATGTTTAAACAAAAGAAGTAGACGATTTAGTAATAATAACATAAAATTTTGCTCGCTTAACAGGGGAATTTAAAAAGCTTTCATATTCTATACACATTTGTTCTATATTTTTCTCAAAATTATTTCGTTTAAAGTAATTTGGCGTTCAAAATGAATAAATATGCGATGTGGCTGGTCTATTCCAACTAAAATGGTAAAAATATTCTGTGCATTTTATCCGTTACTTGCCAACTCTTATATAAACATATTTTTTATTATAAAATTCCACATTCGCATATCTAATTATGTAACACATTTTCACATATTATATAAATTCATTTCAACAGTTTTGTTGCTGTATTCTCCAATTTTCGTTATATATCATTCATATATGTATATATCTTAAGGATATATGTACATTTTGTTGGAGAGGGAATTTAATATTTATTATCTTAGGATTTTTTTATTTTATTTTTGCAGATATCCTTGTATATATATCATTCACATTGTAAAACAACAATATCAAAAACAAGTGTATTTCTTGTGTATGTGCCTTTTTTGTTAGTCGTCAGTTTATTCTTGAAAAGAGTTAAAAAAAAATGTATATATATAGTATATTTAGAACACTCATTTTTCATAAAACTTATGAAAGCTTTTTTTCTATACTGTAACATTTTTTTTGGAACTTTTGACATTTTTATTAGCCACATAAATATTTTTTCTATCATTTTTATTGTCTCATAAGATATAGAAAAAAAAGTTAAATTAACAAACATACACCAAAAAACTGGAAAGCTCAGTGGATAAGAGAAAATGTGAGATAGTGTAAAGCCCAATGTTTTTTAATATTTTTTGCTTTTCACCGAACTTAATAAATTGATCTAATGTTGAATGTCATGTGATAAAGTTAAAGATAAATTTTATATGTTTGTTTTTCGTAAACTTTATCTGCGGAAGGCAACAAAAAAACTGCTCTTTATATACATATAAGTAGGTATGTATGTATGTACGTATGTACAAAATTGACTATACACGAATATGAGATATAGTGTATAGTAAAACTTATATAAATTATGTGATAGTTTTGTGGTTTTCAATGATATGAATTTTTATGATTAGAAAAATCGATTAATTTGTTGTACAGCTTGTTGTGATTTTACTTGCGTTAGAATATAACTCTCGGTTTTGTTTCCAACTTTCGAAATAGATCTCCAAAAATATCAGAGGATCTATTTAAATATTATCTCTGGTCTGTAGCCAATATTTCTATTTCTTTCAGCTTCATTTGGGTTAAGGAAATTGCTTTTTATAATGCGTACATATATGTTTAATTCAGACACCTCACCTGACGGCTGAAACTTTCGTAAGAACTCAGTCGTAAAAATTCGGTCGTGCATTTTTATTGGTCACAATATATAAATGCTTCTCTCATTTAAGAGTGCATGATTTGGCTAATTTTAAGGCTGTGCTCATTATTTTAATATTTGATAATTCCTATATGGTCTAATCTGGTTCTCACTTCAGTTTATTTGCCGTATGACTCTTCTAACACATTTCCTTCATATGAGCTTACAAATCGTAATATATATTATAGTAAGCATATAACTACATCTTCCTTGTGATTAGATGTGATGTTAATGTTCATTATTTGGTGTACTACGAATATTTACTATAGACGATCTGATTAGTTATGTAAGCTCTTATGGGCTTGAAATATTCAATACTTTTCTCAATCCTGTTCGACGTGAGGTGTTTCACATCATTTTATGATCTATGTCTATCATCAATTGTAGAATGAAGAGTGGGGTGGTGGATGCTTTTCTCGCTTCTGTTCTCAGTTATAACTAGTATAATATTAACCATAAACTATCGCTACTAAACCCATACTGTAATAAGAAATTAACCTATTGATAACTATTCTTTCTTGAGCTGGCCTTTTACTTACCCCGCTGAATTCGGCCGAGTAACGGTGGATATACATCCAACCTCACTTGCAAACACTACTGAAAACACTTGTGAAATAAGTTTAAACAAAGCCATCTTAATAAATCAAGCCTCCATGTTCAAAACGAACTTTTATTAGTGAGTCTAAAATGACAAAAATAATCGCTCTCTTCATACATTTTATATGGAGAGACATGATTTTCGTTTATAGAAATATTTGAATGAAAAGTAACTCAAAATTATAATTTTTTGAAATCAATTGAAACTATAAACATTGGTTTTCACCTGACTTGAAGGATTTTTCCGTGGGGTTTTCCATTTTATTGTATTAATTAAAGGAAAATAAGATACTTTATTCTCTAATAAAGCTCAAATAGAAATATAATAAAAATTTGTAAGAAAGGGACATTGTGTACATAACCAACAAAATAATTTATTCCCATCAAACAAATAAACCAAAAGAAGAAAACATCAATGTTTTTTTTTAAAATGGAACAAACATAATGATCATAAAACAACGCAAAAAACGAGAAAAAATATATGAACACAATTTTTTATTTCATAGCAACAACAAAAAGTAATCGTATAAAAAGTAATATTGAGAGCGTGATCAAATTGCCCCTCTCCTAATCCTAATTGACATATTGTATATAAATTATGTAACCTTTTATAACCTTCAAAACAAAACACAACATTTTATCATTTATTTGATCGATACGATCAATATTTTTATTTTGGTTTAATGAAAAATTTCCCAGCGTTTATCCGATTAATCTCCTAAATTTTAATTTATCATAGTTATCATAATTTTTATACATATTTTTCGATGTTTAGATTTTGAATCGAACTATTTTATTTCTGTGTTGGAGTGAATGCAGTATATTGAAAGAGAGTATTAGAATATATCAGATATATATTTGTATATACAAATTTAAAAGCGCAAATAAATTAAATTAATGTCAATTTTATAATCATAAAAATTATGTTTAATTAATATAATTTCGAAAAATAACCCTGGCCATCACCTAATTCAATTCTTTATCTATTACTTTATGTAATAAAATATTAAAAGCTCTCACTATTAATAGTTGAACAATTCAAAATAAGTTTGTATGTTTTGCCATGGGATTGCATAGACTTCTTTGTAAATTACACATTTTTTGGTAAACTAAAAAAAGCTCGTTTGAAAATATCGCTTTATATATTAAGATGGCGTTGGTTTAAATTACAGTAAAATTGAAAGTCTTATTTTTAGTTAAATATCATATTAAAAACTGTAAGAATATCCAATTTTCATCGAATTATTTATATATCTTGAACGATATTAGCTATTGATTACAAAAGTTAATGTTTTTAATCAATTAATATTAATTAGCATCAATTATAATTATTTTTAGAAAACTATCTTGATATAAGGCTAAAAGTAGTCGTCATATTTTGCCAAAGTCCAAAAGTAGTCGTCATATTTTGCCAAATATTCGAAATATATTGTATAAATGAGCTTAAATTATTTAATAGAATCTAATTTATTTCAAAGACAATGAAAAATTAAATGTGCAACTATCTCAATATGAATACAAAGTTTCAAACCTTCAGCATTAATTTATATTTTTGACTTCATTTTCATTATCTGAATAAGAAAATAAATCGAAATAAATTAAAAAATTAAATAAATAAAATTAAAAGAAATTTTTATACTCGTATATTTGCTACTTTACATTTTGTTCTCATACTTTCTTTTTATCAGAACAACACTCAAGCTCTACTTCAATTACTTGTTGATATTTTCGTTAAGCCACAATAAAACGATAACTTCAACATAATAAAATTGATATAAATAATATAACTTCAACTATAAAGTTATTCTGAAGCTAGCTTTTCATTATGTTGTTGTGATTTAACCCTAGAATGGAATAGATCTTATCGTACCCTATAATCTATAATATTACATATGTTACACATTGGGTTAAAAGTTTTGTTCACTCGAACACAAAGTAGATTAAATAATAAAATTGAAAGAAAAATTGTATTTTTTGTTTGTGAATTAAATAAATTCGACTAACAAACAAGACAGTATACATGAGTGCTGAAATTGTAGTTGTAGTATATAGTATACATATATAGTAGAATGAAGATGAGAAAACCTTAATTTATTTTGTATTCTAGCAAGTGCAGCAAAAATTTTACTATAAATTTTCATTCTTTATAATTCCAATAAAGATTTTTCTTTTTTTTTTATTATTAAATTTTTTTTTTAGACCATAAAAAATAATTTTATATTCAAGTCATAGTGTTTGACTTTATCGTTATTACTTTCTTATTTTATTTGAACAAAAGCTTTGTGTGTATTTTTATCATTACTGTTTGTCTCAAACATTCCGATTTTGTTTACTGATTTATCGAAATATATAGGCTCTTTATGACTTAACAGCAAAGTTTAAATTTTTTATTTATTTTATTGATAGTTTTTATATGCCATACATGGCAAACATTTATATCAGTACCTAATCAATATAATATGGATAGCAAAAAAGTTTATCCAAGGCGAACGTTATATATTCATCCAGAGTATATACAGAAATAAAACTAAAAACTACTGATAAAAGTTTAAACATAATTTAAAAACACAAAAACATACAATACACAACTTTATTCTGAGACCGATAAAAAATGAAAAAGTTTAATAAAGTGTAATCGACCATTATCATTATTTAAATTACAGATAAGATACAACAACAGTAAATCGTTATAATGTAAAATAAGCAATAAAGCAAGGAATGGCGAGGCTATGAGAAACTAGACACAAAAACTAGTTAAATTAAATTAATATAATGCAGTTTTCTCATTTATTTGACTTCATTTTATTGAGCTTTTAACTTTTGTTTGTCTTCTTGTCTTTATGTGGAATAAAAAAACGATAAAACGAAATCATCGATATTTTTTTCTTATTTTATTATTCTTATCATTATTCATTTAATAAGATCCATTTAAGACAAGAAAAATAAAGTTAAGTTATGATAAAAAAGCTTATGGTGATGAAATCAGACAACTGAAAAAATGAATTATCTACGACTGAATAAAAATTTTCATCATTTTCATTTTTATCTTTCGTCGTTTTGTTTTTTATTTTGGGTTGGGATATCGATTTAGCATTATCGGATCAATTGATATTTTATTTTTATATTTGGAATTCCGGATTTACTAACCACACTCATAGACACACACACACACACCTCGATTGACTTTCAATACTATTATCATGTTCATTATTTTAATAACAATTGTAAATTCAAATCAAATCTAATACTAATACTAAAAGTTATTTTTATGTTAAGGAAAAAAATTAAATTTTTGTTAAAAAAAAAGTTTTAAATGAAAAAGTTTAGACGTTTTTTA
Organism: Tipula unca; assembly: GCA_951394425.1. NCBI lineage: Eukaryota > Metazoa > Arthropoda > Insecta > Diptera > Tipulidae > Tipula > Tipula unca. The sequence continues at coordinate 1,205,685 of OX596382.1, forward strand.
GTTGTTTTAGTTTAGTTAGAGGTTTGGAGTAAAAGTTATACTATATGTGGAATGTGTTAAACATGATTTTCGTTTTATCATTTTATCATTGTATCCTAGTATACATATTCAATGGAAGGAAAATATCATAGTCAATTAAGGTTGTTGAATTTTGCTGTTTTTTTCATCCACCACACTACTCTATAAATACATTTTTAATTAAAACTTTAGATGTATATCGGAACAACTCTGTAGTATAAAATCGAAATCACGTGTACTTGTTCTATCCCAATTTAATTTTTGTTTTTGTAAAACAGTCATATAATGTTTGTATATACATACGTAGGTATATAACAAAACATATTTAGCATACAAATTTATGACAACCATAACGTAATTAATCATCAAATAAAATCTTCAAAAACATCAAAAATACTTTATCATTATGATTAAAATTTTGCTCTTTTAAAGCTCTGTGCGTTACATTATATAATACATGGCTTTCATCACGATTCTTAAAAGTACAGAAATCATTTGTTTTAGCGTTATTTCGTTTGTACATAAGTAGGGTGTGTGTATGTATGTGAGAATAGCATTTTATTCATATAGCTTAGAAAAATGAATGTATGTTTGCTTAATGTATGTAATAAATCCATTTGGTTTTTATATTCACATACACACAACTCAAGAAATGAAAATTCGTTGTATACATTCTTGAAGGGTGTTTTTGTTAATTTTTTGTTGTTGTATAATGGTACAACATTTCTCAGTTTTTATAATTTCTTGGGGATAATTAAAATTAATTGAATTTTTACGATTTGTGTTCCTCCCTATGTGCTATATTGTGCTTATTAAACAAAATTTATTTAATTATTACGATTATGATCTTATGATTTAAAAATTAATTGAATATAATTTATGTAACCTGAAATATTTTATTTTTATAACAGTGGGAATACCTAGGTAACAACATCACACGTATCAATGTTGTCTCAGTCGAATTGACATTTCAGAAATCCTCTTTATGAAAATATTATAATCAATAATAAATCAAATCGGTTTTACTATTTCTCGCATATTACCTCAATCTCGTCGTAAATATACGTCGTCGTCGTGTCGACAAAAATGTATGTACGAAAAATGATAAGAAAAAAAATCATTTTTCACTTCTCATAAATACACACATCGATATAAATTCGTATATATGTATATAAGAGCGTTAACATAAATTCCCCATCTTCATTTCAACCAAGATTATTTTCTTACTATATACTATTATTATTGATGGTATTCAATTCACGTCGTCTTAACTACCTTTCCGCAAAAAAATGTTAAGGGAAATGAAAATATTTTACTTTCGTCTTATTATTTATATATCGTCATCATCACCGAGAAGTATAAAAATTTAGATATAATAATGAAAATGTCTTTATCGATAAATCAATTATAGGTTTGATGAGAAACAAGACATCTTAAAGTCATCTCAAGAACCCTTTTTATATATATTATATATATATATATATATATATATATATATATATATATATATATATATATATATATATATATATATATATATATATATATATATATATATATATATATATATATATATATATATATATATATATATATATATATATATATATTTTATTATAATTAAATTGACTTGACTTGACCAAACATCATCACTAAACCAACTTAATGATCAATATTTTCGGAAACTGGTTGGAAAATTATTTCCACTTCAAAGCTGAAAAGGTTAAAACACTTAATTACAAATTTCGTATCGATTGTGCTCGTTCCGTGGAAGAAGTTTGTTTTAAAGTTAATATTCTTCTTTTTTTTCAACATTTTCAACATTAATGTTAACTTCTCATTTTCTTCAACATTTTTCAGATAAATGAGACAGAAAGAGTTAGAGGGTTTCTTGGCAACAATGAAAAGCTAAACAAAATTATGTTATATTTAGCAAAGTCATCTCCTTCGAATCCTTTTTTATTAATCTATATCTCGTTCAAAAAAAAAAGAAGAAAAGCTGACACCAAACATTTTATATGAATTAAAGGTAAATTTGTATCTATCCGCATGAAAATCTACTTTATATACCGGTGAACCATTATATATACATTTTCTTCTGTTTTGGGGAAAATATTTTTAAACAAAAAAATTAACGGAAAATTAAAATGAAACAGAAACGACCATAAAATTACTATCCTAATTGAAAATATCGTTAAAGAAATTGAAAGGAAAATTGTATACATAAATAATATAAAGAAGGTTGTGTCAAAAAAAAAAAAAAAATGAATGACAAAAGAAAATTTTATTTTGGGTTTCCTGGTTATTCTCTTTGTCTTGGAAGATATTTTGTTTTGTTTTGTTAAGATTTATTGTTTTGGGTTTGGATAGTTAAAAGCGCGGTTTACTGTTATTTCTCGGTTAAATTTATGTTTTAAATGCTCCTGAACGATGTGGAAATGATTTTTTATATTTTTTGATAGATGTATGGCCTTAAATTTAAGATTTACTCGTAGTTCAAGCTTTTTACTTTTAAACGAAAAAAGCGCCTAATAAATCTATTATTCATATCAGGTGAGAAAGTATGTACATATACCGTTATATGATCATAAATGTTTAAAAAGAAAAACCATTAAAATCGAATTTCCCATCTCATAAAATCGGATCACGAACAATTTTATTGCCATATTATTAAAATCAATAAAATATCGCCTGGAAAATAAATATTGAGCAATTTATTATGTAAAAGCAATAAAATTTCACTTATATATACATCTACAACTGGAAGCAACCATATATAACTCATCATTCGGCTTTTAATCTTCAACTGCTGTATATTACGAGCTGGATACATTTTATGTTACACCCTGTACATGCACAAGTAAAATATATATGAGTAAATTAAACAAACATATATACATAAATATACAATATTATATATATGTATATGTATATATATATATATATATATATATATATATATATATATATATATATATATATATATATATATATATATATATATATATATATATATATATATATATATATATATATATATATATATATATATATATATATATATATATATATATATATATATATATATATATATTATATATATATAGAAGAGTCATGCGTGTGATCTACGGCCCAAAACGCGAAATAGATGGTACCTACCGAGCTCTGTACAATATCGAGATCAGAGATCTGATGAAGATCCCCGATATTGTACATGAAATAAGATCTCAGCGAGTACGCTGGCTCGGTCACGTTCTGCGTGCTGATCCGGAACGAATTGTGCAGCGATCTCTGAAAGGAGAGCCACCATATGGTAGGCGCAGAGGTCGTTGCCGACGACGATGGCTCCACGATGTAGAGAACGACTTGGCCTCTTCAGATTGTCTTAGACAGTATGAAGACCATGCTCAGGATCGAAACCGTTGGAGCCGGGTTGTTGACTCAGTAAGGGGCCAGTAATGGCCTTTAATACTGTTTATTATTATTATTATATATATATATATATATATATATATATATATATATATATATATATATATATATATATATATATATATATATATATTATATATATATATATATATATATATATATATATATATATATATATATATATATATATATATATATAGGTATATATATATATATATATATATATATATATATATATATATATATATATATATATATATATATATATATATATATATATATGTAGGGCAGATGTATTCTTGTTGTTCATACCACTACATTGCAAACGCAAGTGATTTCCGTGGCAATGATCTCCAATTCAGACCAGTTTCATCGGCGTTATATACGTTATCTAAGGAATAATCTTCCCGTTATAATAGATCGAATAATGTTTTTTTAAATTTTGCAGCAGCCGGTGCATCTCCAGATAAAGATTCTCCTTGAACTTGTAATTCTTTTATGCCATGACGTGATTTAAACTTTGGATCATGACGTGATTCCAGCTTTGACGCAAACTTCAAAATTTCATCATTTTTACTTTTTATTTTTGAAATTGTTTCTTTACCACCGTTGAATATTTTGGCCAGAGATGATCCTGTTTCACCCTTTTCAAGTCTCTTAATAATTTCAAATTTTGTTTCAATTGATAAAACATGACGAATCCGTTTTACACTTGTAGAAGCCATATTTTATAATTTATTGTTCATACATTTTTAACTTAACACATTTTTTTTTAAATTGTAACAATATTGTTCGTTTAATTGACGTTTCGGATAACTGACGTTCGGATAATCGACGCTCTACGACGCTATATATATATATATATATATATATATATATATATATATATATATATATATATATATATATATATATATATATATATATATATATATATATATATATATATATATATATATATATATATATATATATATATGTATATATATATATACATACATATATATATATATATATATATATATATATATATATATATATATATATATATATATATATATATATATATATATATATATTTTATTTCTTTATTTTTTTTATTTTTTTTTTAATATTACAAAAATCAAATATGATTTTACAAAGCCATATATAATTTACATATAAGACATGTTACGTATAAAAGTATAAAACAATTAAAACCTAATTAAAAAAGCTTTTTAAACATTTTTTTAAAGAGTCCTTAGATAAATTAAAGTCGAATGTATCGCTAATTTCGGTTAATTGTTTGGCCATTTGGTTGATTGGTTCATTCTCACCATACTCAGTTCAATGTTGATCAAGTTTGATTAAATTCTTTAGGCATGTAATCCTGGTTGGAATGTGTAAGGAGATGTTTTCCAGGATATATGGTGGGTCGATGTATCCTTATAGCAGAACGTTTCCTATCATTGAAGCGCACAGTTGTACTCTTCTATTATCTATAGTGTGGCAATTTGATAATTATGGGACCTTTCGATGTAAGGTGGTAGATGGTTAATATTCTCGTAGTATGTATGGTAAGCTACTATAATCGTGATTCCATCCATCTTTCCGGGCGATGTATAGTAAACATTTCTTTTGTACTCTTTCAATGCTACTAATATGAGTTCTTTCTTTTACTCTTTCAATGCTACTAATATGAGTTTGTTGATAGGGAGACCACACAGAAACAGCGAATTCTAGTTGGCAGCGGACATAGCCAAAATAAAGATTAAATAAACATTATGTCCTTTAGCTCCCATGGCCAACGTTTAATAAACCCTAACATACAGTTGGTTTTGGTGACTATTAGGTAGATATGCTTATTGAACGTCATATTTTCAACAAAAGTAACTGCCAAATCACGAATTTCATTTGGTTTATGAAGAATTGTGCTGTTAATATGATATTCAAACAGTAATGGTTTCTACTTTCTAAAGAAAGATAAAGTTTTACATTTATTTGTATTCAGCAAAAATGTTAACGATACAATGCTGGTCACTTGACTGTTTATTATTGTAATACATGATGGTGGGATAGCCTTTTGTCTTCACTTTGTATTAAAAAAGTTCCAAAAATACTTTGGATCGTTCTTGATATTTTCTTGTAGTGTTGCGAGATACGTTCTGTATTTTAGTTCAAAATACTCTTCGTATATAAGATGTTGTTTCCTTGAAATAGTTGAAATATCTTCAGTATCGCTAATTTTCATTCGTTTGAATCTTTATTCTTCTTATTTTTTAGGTTGATAAGCTCGTGGTCCTAATTGGTTTTCGATACTCTGGACAAAGGAACATAATTCTCGAACATTTGGGTAATCAGCTGATAATAAATTTCCACGTTCACAGGTCATGTTTAGATATAGTCCATTCTGCCAGATGATATTATTGAGTGAGTTTTTCAATTCTGGTAGGTTAGCTTTCTTGAAATTAAAGCGGGTTTCCACGTCTGTATGATCTATACATGGTAAGAGTACTGCCGAATTCAAAGGTATTTCCATTGCTTTATGATGGTCGTCAGTTATAACGAATGGTACCAGGGATTATTTTACATCAAAAATATCAGAATCATTGGAGAGGATAAGGTCCAGATATCTGCCGTGCCTGTTGGGAATATTGTTAATTCGATTAAGGTTAAAATTGAGGATAGTATCAATAAAATATATTTCAGAATCAGATTTTACATATTTTACATCGAAAGGAATATTACTGTTGATTTCGGAATCAAAATACCAGGAAGTGATAAGAAGATTAAAATCTGCTGCAATAAGGAATATATCAGATGGATAATTAAGGTTGATTAGTTCATCTATGGTATCACAGAAGGTCATATATTTTTCCTGAGTGGAATGTGGAGGGATATAACTTATATAAGCTGTTACTATGATGTTTATTTTAGACAAGCAGAATCTTACACATACACACTCCAATGATGATTGTGAGACAGTGACAATTTAATTCGGGATGGATGCTTTGACTGCAATAATATATATATATATATATATATATATATATATATATATATATATATATATATATATATATATATATATATATATATATATATATATATATATATGTATATATATATATATATATATATATATATATATATATATATATATATATATATATATATATATATATATATATATATATATATATATATATATATATATATATATATATATAAGTAAGATCTCAGCGATTACGCTAGCTCGGGCACGTTCTGCGTACTGATCCGGAACGAATTAAGCAGCGGTATCTGAAAGGAGAGCCACCATATGATAGGCGCAGAAGTCGTTGCAGGCGACGATGGCTCCACGGTGTAGAGAACGACTTGGCCTCTTCAGATTGTCTTAGACAGTATGAAGACCATGCTCGGGATCGAAACCGTTGGAGCCAAATTGTTGATTCAGTAAGGGGCCAGTAATGGCCTTTAAAACTGTTTAAAAAATATATATATATATATATATTATATATATATATATATATATATATATATATATATATATATATATATATATATATATATATATATATATATATATATATATATATATATATATATATATATATATATATATATATATATATATATAATATATACAGTTTACCAACTAGATGTGCCTAGAGGTCCTTTATATAAATTTTCAAAACAACTTTGTACTATCAATCATGATGATTTTTCAATTTATTTTCCTTAAACAAATCAAATTGGGAATCGTTTTCCGTTTTTTTTTTTGGGACATGATGAATCAAACGACCGTATTAGAATATATGTATATTTATATAAACATGCAAAACATGTAAGGCAAGATTTGGAATGAGTTTATTCTAGTTCATTGAAAAAAAAATGTAAATTGATGAAAAAATGTAAATTCATGATGAAATATGTTTATGTTTACAAAAAAAATTTACAAAGACCTGAATATTTATCATACTTGTAAATATTATAAAATTCCCAGAACTCATATAATCTATGTTTATAAGAATATTACTGAAAAATTAGCAAGCGTGATTATTCACTCAATTTATTAAAAATTCATTTCAATGAGCCGAAATAAGCTCAATTAGGCGTGAATATACATAAAAGTTCTCGATAATAAAGGGTGATATAATAATGCAGCATATTAGAAATATATAAAAGCTTTTATCACCTATAAAAGATCTAAATGTACTACGTATTTATATTGTGTATATGAACATTTTAATGTTATATTATACATACACATAAGGTTGACAGATAATAAATCTATCTCTAGTTCCATATACTCTTTCTCTCTAGTCTATATCTATATATGGTAAGGCAAAGTGCCAGACATTCCAATGCAGTCAAATTTTTGCATATATACGATATAAAAACAAACAATTCGAAAATCGAAATGATTAAAGCCGATGGTAAT
>OX596382.1:1213757-1368757 GCA_951394425.1 Tipula unca
GTATATATATATGTATATATATATATATATATTATATATATATATATATATATATATAAGTACATCTGTATATGACACATTTTATGTACAAATGTATTTAAGGAGATCACACACAATATGTGAGGACTTGATTGACATTGGTGTATTTATTCGAATTTTATTTAGATTTTTTCTATCTATTTTGGATACAAAATACCAAAAAAAGATATATAATGTTCTCCGGTTTTGATGGGAATTTTTCGTCCTCATTTTCAATCATATATACGACAAACATAACAATCAATAATATTGAGGAAAACATCTGGAAAATTTGTGTAATTTATATCGAAAATGAAAATCCCACAGTGACTAGCATAAACAAAAAAAAACACTGTTCTTCTTTTTATACTTACAGATAGAAGAACCAAAGAAAGTTTAAGTTTTGAATAAATTTTAAGTGGTAAATTGAATATTAATATTTTTGTGTCCCCAAACGGGGAGAAACGGGCGGTATTATTTTTCAAAATTTGTATAAATAACAAATTTATCCTTATGTTGGATTTAAATTTTACATTTGGGACTTTTTTTTAACCCAAAAATATGAAAAATGGAAAATTTTGATGCTTTTTCGAATTGTGTACATATTCACCCCCCCCCCCCCCACCTCCCCTCTCGCTAAAAAAAAAAGGTGAATAGAAAAATGAAAATTGATTTGAATTTAAGATAAGTTTATTGTGTATTTGAAAGGTCAATTTTGTTATATATTTTCATCAATATGCTATTGTTGTTGCTGCGTACTAACCTAGTCATTGGAAACAGGTAAATTACAAATTTACAATTCATCTAAAACGAAAAAGAAATGGTATACATACATTAAAATCTAGGATAAAACTATTGTGTATATACATCATTTTCCACCGACGTTACAAAAAATAGATTATTTAATATCAAATTACATTAGAAGTCTAAAATTATGTAAGTGTAGGTATTATCGTTTGGAAAAGATACTTCCACCTCCCATTATAGAATAGATAAACAAATATTAAATTTAAAAAAAACAAAAAAGATTTTCCATTCATCAAATAATTTTTTCCCAAAATACTTATTTGTATCGATAACATTTTCATTCATTTTGTGAATTATTCAACAATAATAGGCAACGACAACAACTATGTATATAATATCTATAGTAATAATAATAATAATAATAATATTGGAAATAAATTCATGATCAATCATTTATATCTTAACACCAAAACCATTTGCCAATGCAACATAGACTTTTGTATATACACGTACTATATGTACACAACTCTGCCTCATTCCAATTAATTTCATTGAACCAAATCAACCACCAAACTGAAAACAATAACCAATATTTATTTATTTCCTGATAAGAAAAGATTTTTTTTTTTGTATTCAGTTTCTTCTTTTTCTTCTTCATGCGATATATTTCTCGGAATTATCAAGGGAAAAATGAAATGATAAAATAAAAAAATGATGTGGTAAATGAGTATTGGGAAGACATTGCAGACACCACACACACAAAATTAAATGATTTATGTGATTCAAACACGAATGGCAAAATATGTAATTTTATACAGGCGAAAAAGTTCAAGTGAAATTAGGTGAGGTGTTATGATAAATAGGATTCACACCACAATACACCATTATATAATACTAAAAGTACATGGATATATCTGACATGTTACATACACTCGTATATATATATATATATATATATATATATATATATATATATATATATATATATATATATATATATATATATATATATATATATATATATATACATACATCTATATATATATAACTCTACTGTGCGTGTGAATGTCACTGAACTCCTCCTAAACGGCTGGACCGATTTGAATGAATTTTTTTGTGTGCGTTTGGCTGGTGCCCTGGATGGTTTAGATTTACAAATCTAACAAATTCATACACATTGAGCGTATTATATTCAGATATAAGTTACGTGCGTACGATTTCGTTTATTTTTCGACATTTTAATTTTTTTGTACGGTAAATAAACGCACGCTGCCAGTACAATCATATCGAGCAGATTGTGGGTATTTTAGAACCGTTTTTACAGAATCATAATCAGTTGGTCCAGTTGTTCAATACCGTTTCAAACAAACTGCAAAACGACAACTATACGATCGTCATCAAAGCAGACAAAGTACCATCTGGGCAGCACCCGGGCCGATATAATGCACCGACCATTAATGATGTTGAGAGATAACGCAGAGATAACACATTGCATACGATTGAAGACAGTCATCGCTTTGACGACGCTTTGCAATATCCATTGATATTTTGGGAAGGAGAATAATATTTTATTTTATTTTTATGCACTATTAATCACATGAAGCTCTCGATAGAATGATGAAAGATCTAAATAACAACACCAGGCTTTTCGGTGGTGCTCGGTGATTTTAGACAGACATTGCCGGTCATTCCACGCGCTACATATGCGGATGAAGTTAACGCATGTATAAAACAATCATATCTATGGCGAAATGTCAGTACATTACGTCTTAACACAAATATACGTGTTCAACTGCAAAACGCTCCATTGGCACTATCATTCTCCGAGCAATTACTCAACATTGGAAATGGAAAAATACCATTGCATGGAGACACACAATGCTTCAAATTGCCAAACAATTTCTGCAACATTGGAAATACGAAAGATGCTTTGATTGAAAGCATATTTCCAGATTTACAAGCTAATTATATTAATCATGCGTGGCTTTGTGAACGAGCTATTTTAGCTGCAAAAAATATCGATGTTGACGCTATTAACTTCAAAATACAACAGTCATTGCCCGGCAATGAGATATTGTTCAAATCGATCGACACTGTTACCGACCCTGACGAAGCAGTCAACTATCTTGTTGAATTTTTGAATTTGCTGGATTTACCAGGAATTTTTATACCATTCTCCAATCAACAGAACAGTTGATTGAAAGTGTGTTCCCAAATATTGTTCAAAATTACAGGAATCACAATTGGTTGAGAGAACACGCAATACTGGCACCAAAAAAGTACACGTCAATGCAATCAGAAAAATTACCAGGTGAAGTGACATCATATAAATCTGTTGATAGCGCAATGCAGATGATGCAGTGAATTATCCAATTGAAATTTTGAATTAATTGGAACCACCTGGTATGCCACCGCATTGTTTGAATTTAAAGGTTGGCTCATCAATTATTTTACTTAAATGCACCAAAACTGTGCAATGACACAAGATTGGCAGAAAATAAATTGATGCCAAATTTAATTGAAGCCACAATATTGACCGGAACATCGAAAGGTGAAATTGTGCTCATACCACGTATTCCACTGATTCCAATAGACATGCCATTTGAATTTAAGCGTTTGCAATTCCTAGTGAGTCTATCATTTGCCATGTCCATCAATAAGGCGTAAGGACAAACGCTTGCGGATTAAATTTGGAGGAGCCGTGCTTTTCACATGGACAGCTATACGTGGCCTGCTCAAGAGTTGGAACTCCAAATTGTTTGTTTGTGCTCGCTTCAAATGGGCAAACGAAAACTATTGTATATCCAAACGTTTTGGATTGACATTAATAATTTTGAAATACAATGCATTCATTTCATAAAAAAAAATCTAGAATATTTCATTTTTTTTTTGGTTGGTTGCAACGAAGTGCATCGGGGTTCACTATTTTGTATATTAACACAAAATGACGATTTCAACACTTTATTAATGTCCCTGGAGGCGTCGCGCTGCGTATCGGGCGTAGCCCACTAGTATATATATATATATATATATATATATATATATATATATATATATATATATATATATATATATATATATATATATATATATATATATGTATATATATATATATATATATATATATATATATATATATATATATATATATATATATATATATATATATATATATATATATATATATATACGAGTATATATCGATCTCGGACCAGTTTAAATTTTTGTTTTGGTTACAACCACGCCAACTTATAAATATTTTGTACGCTATAAACTGCAATTTTTTTTTGGTACTTTGACAGAACCTGAATTAAATTTTTGTATAATTTGCACAAATTAGACAAATATTTTATAAAACCTTTGCTCATTTTAATGTTTATAAGATTTCAACTTTATTTTAATTCAAGAATCTTATATTAAAATGAAAAAATTATTAAACGTCATAAATTTTAACTGGTTCCAATTGGCACAGCAAACCAGTTAAACAGAAAGGACATTTTTTTCACCACAGTTAAAATATTTAACTTTTTAACTTCGATTGGCACAGACTTAAAAATTAACATTTTGACAGCAAAATTAAAAAACAATTATTTATTCACCACAAAAAAATAAAATTTTTTAACATGCTAAAGACCGCATATAATTTTTGATAATTATTGTTAAAAAAAACCTAACCCAAAAGAAGTGTGTCAGTATCATCATACATTGAAATTGAAAATTTTTGCAATCTACAGTATTGAGTATTCTAATGGCTTTATCGAAAATAGGAATCATATATTTATTATACATAATATATACATGTTACTTTGTAATAATAGAATATAGTAACTTGTAATTCTCTTATTTTAATTTTGTATTGGCATATTATATAATTATGTATAACGTTACATTAATATGTATTGGAAAATATGTTGTACCAATACGAATCATTGTTTTAATTAAATTTTTTACAGCAGTCAAAATTTTAACTAATTGACACAGCAAAATTAATTTTGAGTAGTTGAAAAATTTCACCACGGCAATTTGATTTCACCAAATTTTTAACAAAAATATTTTCAACCGATTGACATTCAGATAGCTAACTTCGTGGTGAATTTCAGTGCATCAGATTTTTTTTTGTTTGTATGCGCGGCTTTAGGAACCAAAGAAAAGATGTACGAGACGCATAATAGGTGCACGTCAAAAATGTTGGAAGTAACTTTTTTTTTTATATGTAAGCGACATAAAAATAAAATAAAAAATAATAAAAAAAAACCAATTCAATCAAAAAATTAATTACAATTTTTATTTCTCATCCCAAGATAATTATAAAGAAGCGAACGAAGTAAGATGAAAATGATGGAAATAATCTTATATAATATGTATGATATATACGTTTTGTTGCTGCTATGCTTATTCTTATATTAATTTATAAATAACACAATATTTTCTCTTCTTAATAATATTTACAAGATGGCAATGCCATCTTTTATCTTCCTTCAAGTAAAACATAAGAAAAAGATTTTATTATTTTTATTTTTATGTTTGTATGCTTCTGCCAGAGTATAGAAGAACTAATATTTCATTATCTTTATTTCTCTTTTATGATTACAATTTTCATGCAGAAAATATATGATGGTGTATTGGGGTGGTGCAAGGAGCTGGAAACATAATATAATTTTCATGTCATTTCGAATGATATCATTCTGACAATTTGATTTATTATCACGTTTATAATACATACGCATACATATAATACATATACGGATACATATATACATATATACTATCATAATGAATTTTATAAATAATTTTTCACTCTCCCGATTTTCTTGTCGTCGTTGCTCCAAGATTTTTATTTTCTTTTATTTTTATGATCTAGGGTAGGATTTTCTGTCTTTGATGGGGAAAAATTATATTTTTCCTTAATTTTATATTCGCACATAATTTTTGATTGTCTTAATGATACATACACACATATATCTTTATACATATACCTATATATATATATATATATATATATATATATATATATATATATATATATATATATATATATATATATATATATATATATATATATATATATATATATATATATATATATATATATATATACAAACGATTATGAAGGTAATGAAGTTATATAGTTTTCTTAATTAATTAATATAATAAACATTATACAGATTATACTCGCATTCGCCTCTTTATTCAATCAATGTCCATACCAAGCAGAATCATGACCGAGATTTTCTATTTTTCTTCTTCTATAAGCCGGCATAATAATTGAAAATCAATCAATCCTAATCAACACTATATGTCTATATACATGTAGGAAATTTGGATATGGGTATAGATAAGGAATTTAAAAACAAAAATCAATAGTTTTTATCAGTAAATAAAAGATTGTCATCGTTATCAAATATAATCATTAGAAAAACATTATTGAATATCACCAACAGCAATAATATAGTCTCGTCGTTATATTTTCACATGAGTTTCTTGTTGTTATAATATACTCAAAATGAAAATGCATGTTGTGATATTGTTGTCTTTGCTGCTATGCTACATATATCATTTTGTGTGATGGTGTGGTATTTCGATTTTATGCTGATTGCATGTTTATTTTGTGCCCTCATTTTTTGTGTACATACATAGTTATATACATACTGTCTCGTTTTTGTGTGTTCGTGGCAAAATAGGATAGAATTGGATTTTATTCCGTTTGATAAAATTGCAAATCTATATTTTCAGTTATCGTATATTTCACTATCTTAAAGGAGTTACAATATAGAATTTACTTTTTTTGTTATTACTATTTTTGTGCTTTATTCAATTCAGCAAATTTTCGTTCTGCATGGTGGGTGGTGGCGAACTATTTCTATTTTTCAATTTAGTATTGACTGCATGCTTCGTGCATTTTATTATTAATATTGAAAATAAATTGTTTCAGGATCAGTAAATATTACATTATTTCATGTATATACGACGACATATATAGTTGGATGTTTGCAAGACGTACTTTATAAAAGATATACCAACTATTAAAGATGTACTTTGTTAAGTGGTGTGATTAGAATTCGATTAGCATTATTGTTTATATAATATTTACCTTTTAAACGAGCACTACTTCGCTCCTAAAAGAGGCGCTTATTACTTTAATTTGGTTTCGGGGTCAACTCTGTATATTAAACTCTTGAATATTCAACATTGTCTCATATTTTTATGTAATCTCGATAATTAACCGTCCTATTTTATGGTCAATCATTGATTTAGAATTAAATACAATTTTCATGAAAACCATCGAATATTTGTATCTACCTATGTACATACGCTCAAATATAATACTTTCTAGTTCATTAATCATAAAATTATCTATAAAACCGAATACCAAAATTTTCATTTATTTATGTTTATATTTATATAGATTTATTATTATATTTTGTCTATTTTTTACAAAAAAATAAAATATTCAATTTCAAATTTTTTTCTCTAAAAATAAAATAAAATTAAAATTTCAATTGAAATTTTCATATTTTCCAATCTTCTTTTTCTAATATCCGAGTACATGTACTACATACATACACAATAGACATAGTTGTTTTTGTAGTTAGTTGGTTGTTGTTTTATTGGTTGTAATCAAATTATATTAAATCAAATTAAATTTCTATTTATGTTTTAATATGTATGTAAAGATTAAAAAAAATTAAATAATCTAAATAAATATAGTTTCTAATTGAATTTGCCTCAATGATAAATTTAATATTATATTAGGAATATATGTACACATTTTTCGAAAAATTAAATATAAAATTATTATTAATTATTGATTGCACTAATATTAATTGATTATAAATTATGTAATTAAAATATTTCACAGAATAATGTATTACGTATATACCTTGGATTTGGCATTTTCATCTCATACCATATTATATACATATTGTATATTTCCACGCCCGTATGAGATTAAAAACAAATTTCGCATCGATATGCCAATGAAGTTTAAATCATTAATTGACACATCATCTAATTCAATGAGTCATTAAATGGCATTAAAGGAATGAAAAATAGATGAATATTTTGCTATGCTATGGAAAATTGAACCTTAACAACGATTGATGATGTGAATCTTTATGGAAAACAATGAAATTTATAGTAAAGTTGTTGTTCTTGTAATGTATATATATTTGTGTAGAAGGAAATATCGTGTAGTGATGGTTGTATAGGATACTATGAAAGCAGTGAAGTATGGATATTAAATTGTTATCAATATAATTTTGAAATTGACATTTTAGATAATTAAATTATTTGGTCGATTATTCATGAATCGAATTAAAATAGTTAAAAATGTTCAATTTTTGTGTACAACACTGGATTATTATTGTGTTTTTTATTATATATATATATATATATATATATATATATATATATATATATATATATATATATATATATATATATATATATATATACGTATGTACATACGTATACATATACATATGTATATACACTTTTTATCAGAATCTCATATCTATTTGTTCCAAATCATTTAACTTCGACCATAAAAATCATGTTCCATCAATAAAATTCATTTCACCGCATTTTTACATCATATATATGATATAACCCGATAAAATATTTTTTTATTCATAAAATCACATAAATTTGTTCTCACCTGAATTCCATCAGATTTAAGTGCTTTTTATATATATTTTCCTACTGTGCTTTATTATCTTACAACCAATTTGACTTTTAACCGCAATATTTACTCTTTTCATTTCAATTGAGAGTTAGAGCTTTTCCTGTATACATACATTTATACACACATAGTTGTTTTGTTGTTATTCACATTTTTATAGCTTGTCTTGATGATGATGGCACGATGTACATTATATACGTTATGTGTGTGAGTTTTTTGGGTTTTTATATGATTATTATTATTGCCAAACAATAAACAAGACAAAAAAATGTATTGTCTTTTCGGAAAAGTTCATATATAAATAAACATTTATTGAAATTCAATAAAAAAAATAAAAATAAAAAAATGAAAAATTCCATAATCATATTGAACATCAATTTTTTCGTTTTTCTACTTTATTTTCATTTTTGTTCAAATCAAATTGATATAATCGTATATACACAAAGTAAAAAATAAACAGTTGAAATGGGAAATTACAATATTTTGCCTGAGAGCTTTCTCTGTATACTATCGATGAAAAAATTCAATTATTTTCTGGTTTTGCTATGCCTATCATTTTGAATTTCAGTGAAATTTTATGTTTAATAATTTCATTGTAAATATATATAAGAACAAAATAAATATTTCAAAACATTTTTTAAAATATGTATTATCGAAATTGTTTTTTTGTGTTGATTTTTTGTTGGGTTGGTCGATTGAATAATAATGAAAAATATTTTTACAGATCTGTTGATTTCTCATTTTCCTGTATATACATAGGTATAATAAAACAATACTAATGATATCACATCAGATATGAATAATGATTAAATACATATAAGAACAATATACATAGAACGAAAACTAAATTAAATCGGGTAAGAAAGTAATCAACTTTTCATCTAATTAATCACGTAAAAGAACAACAGCAGAAATGAAAAACTAATAGCAGAAGGTATTAATTCAAAAGGAAGGAAGAAATAAATGAGGATTGTTATCCTTTTTTATTTTATATCATATACGATATAGTTAGTAGATTTTCCATGCCAATCAAAAGTCTAAACAAAGCACAACAACGACTTTGAAGTGTGCATGGAATGAGTGTATCGATGATTATACTCTGGTTGAATGATTTGCTGATATTTTGGGAATATATATATATATATATATATATATATATATATATATATATATATATATATGTGTATATATATATATATATATATATATATATATATATATATATATATGTATATATATATATATATATATATATATATATATATATATATATATAATATATATATATATATATATATATGTATATATATATATATATATATATATATATATATATATATATATATATATATATATATATATATATATATATATATATATATATATATAGATATATATATATATATATATATATATATATATATATGCATATATGTATATATAGATGAAAACTATATATATACATACATCGATGATAACAATTGATGAAAATTAGATGGGAGAAGCAAAAAATTAATTGGCCTGAAATATATATCCCGATTCGTCATATAATCAAGAAATTTTCTCACATTATCTATTATAAATGTTTGGATTCGTATAACTGATTTATGTCATAAAAGCAAGCATAATTGAATAAACCTAAACACATATACAATAATATAATAGACGATTTTTATGTTGTAGTTGACAATGATGAATACGATTTTCTATGGCTTGTTTGTCTAAATATTGTCTATTCTTGATAGTTTTTTCCTATCATATGTATTATGTATATGTACATACATATAATATAGAGAATGCTAGATTTATTCGATAATTTATGAATTTTAATGGTTTTTTAAATACATCCATTTTAGAATGTGCTATATTCATTATTTATTATGTTGATGCATATGATTTTGTTTAAAATTGTTTAAATAAAGTTGGTAAAAGGAATAAGATGCTTCTTGTATAAACAATTTAGTCCTTTCTGAAAACTAAAATCGATTTAATATAAATATTTAATCTATACCTAAGAAAAACTAGTGTTAAACCGTTTTTCGATTAACCTCTAACTAGCTAGCCGGTATAATTTAGGTATATTTATACTAATCGAAGTTGATGTATTAATTTATGCATTACTTGTCTATTAATAGAACCAAAAATCACATTTCATGGTTATAAAGCTAATTGAGGAAATATTAAGTTTTTTGTTCACCAAATTACGTATTTATACATAATAAAACCCATGAACAATTGTCTAGCACTAGTGCAGGTCAATTTTTCGTGGGTCTTACTGTAATAATCCTTTGATTCTATTGATTTGATTGGTTTATGTTGTAGATTAACCGAATTAATATTAATTATATGAAATATTTGGTGATAGACTGATTGGGAAAATCGGCAATATTAAAAATTCAAATATTCCGAATTTGAAAATTGTTGAATTACTTATATAATTTTTGAAATTTTAATTTATTTCGAAATATTAAAATTAAATTAAATGTAACTCCTACAAAAGAAAGTATATAAAAAAGAAATACAATTTTTGAAATTACCATTTGAATATTTATAAAATCAGTATTTTTAATTATTATATAAATTTTTTTAAACGTCAAATTTAAAAAAACAATATCAAAACAATTCCTAAGCGCAAACAATTAATTTCTTAAAATTATTAAAAATCTATAAATGAAATTCCAAAAAATTACAAGTTATTTAAATTTTTAGGTCTTAAAATTCCAAAAATGTTAATAATTTTATATTTCTTAATATGAAAATCTTATAATGTTCAAACCATTTAAATTCTATGTAATTCGCCGTCGTTATATTGCGTTTGGATATCCCTATATCAATTTAACTATGTACGAGTATATGGTAAATCTAGCCTTAATAACCGGAATACCAATTTATCTAATCAGAAAATTTTAATGTAGCATTTAATTCGATAACGAACATTCTTACTTGCGAAGAAGATTGCTATCTGGCCATTTACGATATTAAAACTACACTGAAATTATTCCATTTGTACGCAATTCTAGGAACTTTTTTGGAAAACATATCAAAGTGTGATAAATGTGAGGCCGCACCGCAAAATCAACACTGAATGATTTGCCGAACATAAATAAATTCGATTAAGCTTTGACCAATTATATGTAAAGATGTTTCGATTATTTAATATATTACTTCTTAAATCAAACGAAAAGTTCTGATGTCAAATATTGTTTATTTTTTACCAATCATTTTTATAAATAAATTATTTAAGAATTATTTTAGTAAATTACTATTCGATAACCGGTCAGTAAATAAATCGAATAATATGCAACTCTAATATATAAATTAACATTTAATATAAAAAATATAAAAAAAGATGGTCAATTTGGCTGTGGAAGGTTCCTTGAGGATGTGTCCTCTAAAGCGATTGCAAAGTACATCATTCTCTTACTGTTATCGGCCACATTTCCGTGTCGGGAGTACGGATCTATGTTTTCAAGTTGGCTTGATTTATACCAGCTCTAGCATTAAAGTCCCCAATTACCCCTCTTCAACATCGAGTTCGGGTATAGCTCCAATCAGATCATCAAAGTCATTTTGAAATGAGTTTTTATCTTGGGGCTGCCTTACTTCTGTAGGCACATGTACATAACTTATCGACAGGTTGGCTAACACCATGCGCAAGCGAAGCCCGTATTGACTGCTTGAAAATCCAAAACAGCGTTCTTTACCTGCGGCCCAAGAAGAAAACCAAGCTCTAAGATTTCCAAGGCCATCTTTACTGTAGAGCAACGTATAGCCCTGGGACACATGGTCTCCACTTTTACGCCAGCGAGTTTCTTGAAGAGCAACGAGTTCAAGCCGACACTTCTTTATGTATGTGATTGGGCCCTCCAACGCTCCTGGTTTCCTAAGTGACTGCACGTTCCACATGCTGGTTCTTAATGTCGTGTCCGGGTACTTGAGCGGATTCCGCCGTTGGTTTGGCGGTATCCATTTTTTCATTATATATATATGTATATATATATATACATATATATATATATATATTTATTTATATATATATATATATATATATATATATATATATATATATATATATATATATATATATATATATATATATATATATATATATATATATATATATATATATATATATATATATATATATATATATATATATATATATATATATATATATATATATATATATATTATTCTGTGGAATATATACATAAATTTATGTTGTAATTTCCTTCAAAAACTTTCAAGAATATATACAAAACTACATTCAACAAAACAGACAGCATCAGCAGCAACAACATTATAAAACGTACATAGCACAATGTAAATATACAAATATAGAGAAAATCACTATTTGGATCTTTTTTCTTTCCTTTTTTTTTTGGTTTTTTGCAAAAAAACGAAACAAAATATTTTTTATTTTAAATTAAGGAAATTGAATCGTAAAAGGAAATTGAATTTGTAGAATAGAAAAAATAAAATAAAAATAAAGCGGAAAAGTACACTTTGAATGAAACAATCCTGGAATTTATTTGTTGTTGTTGATTTTATTTCTACACTCTCTGTTGATTAGCAAATAAAGGAGTGATATAAAAAAAAATCTAGATTGTGTACTACGAGTATTTTGTTTCATACGAGTACTTCATCGATAAAAATATTTTATTCACCGAATACATTTTTCAATATAGAAACCTATTGTTCAAGTTGATTGTACATGCGATTTCGTATTGAAAATTGATTGATTTTTTTTGGTTAGAGATTAGATTAATGTGTGGTTGATGATCTATAGGTATCGTGTTCACTGCGATCTAAAATTATTTTCTGTGAAATATATAAATTCTAGACTGAACATTTTAATTTTTTTATATAATTAAGCCAACAGTTTTTGAATTAAATCTCATAATCTCCTTCGCATAACCTTGCTTCTGTATTTAATTTTAATAAAATCGTACACATGAAAATTCAATTCATTTCAATAACATAAAAATATCTAAAATCTAATTTAAAAGCATCAATTCGTATTACATTATGGGGATGTATGTATGTACGTATGCTAAAAAATAAACGTATATACGGGGAATACCTTCTTGTTTCTATATCTAATTACGTTTCAGAATACAATCTGATTTTCTAACGAATTTTCTAAGTTTTATCCTTAAAATTTAATTTGCTGTATTTCTTCCCTGTCTTATCATAAAATCAAAATAAAATAATAAAAGCTCATATATAAATTTGTATATATAATACTCGAGTTATATTCACTGGAACCCAACCACCCTTGACATACAAAATCAAAATTATAAAAGAAACGAGTATCATTTTACGGAAAAAAAGCTTTCGACTTTCAGTCAAACGTGTTTTACATTCATATCAGAGTAAATTTTCTTGCTTCTCATATAATACACATGTACATATATTACTAAAAAAAATATGAGATGAACTTTTTTATATATTTTATTTCTGTTTGTGATTAAAGATACTTGTTATGTCTTCCAAGAAATACACACAACAAACTTTAGTACATCGCAAAAAAAATGAAGCGAATATACAGTGAATTTATAATTTCAGTTTTCTATTTGGAATAAAAAAAAAAAAACTCGAGATATTTTTTTATACTTTTAGTTGATGAACATATAAAATGACACATGTTGGTTGTTTCCTCCCTATTTTCCAACATAAAAAAAGTACAAACATAATAAGCATCATTATTATCATTTTTACAAGTTTTGTCGACAGAAAAGCATGGATTTTTTTTTATGTTTTCTATTTTGCTACTTTATAATTTGTTATTTTTGTGGTATGTCGAAATCCATTTAGAAATCTAAGAATATATAACTTTTTTATGTGTTTCCAATGGAAAACATGAAAATACATTTTAAAGAAAAATAAACGGGATGAGCCATAAAAAAATGCACTCCTATTTCCAAATAGGGTTTAAGCTCATTCACAAATATGAAGTGGTATTTTATTAAAAAAAAATTGACTGGTTTGAGATCATGATATATCAATATATCAAGTTGTAAAAATAGGCATAATAGCCATATGGAAATCATATTTGAATACCATTCAATTGGAATTATTAAATAGAACATCTGCTTTTTATCACGTATATATAGCTAGAATAAGCACAATACAATGTTGTGTAAAAACCTTTTAAAATGCACTAATTTCTGGTCCACCCTGTATATGTATAGAAAAGTGATGAGTTTAATATTAACTTTTTAAGTGCATATCTATATGTGTAATAAATTTCTGAATTAAGGGGTGGTAAGTGTAGCCTGCTTTTTAGTGTGTTTTTGAGTGTTAAAAACACCTTAGCATTATATTAGTATTTTTTGTGCTTGGCAGAAAAAAAACCGGTTCCACGAGAAGGTAAGATGTGTTTTAATGAACAATAAAGAATCTTTTTATTAGAAACTGATTAAAAACACGAAAAGTATTGTCATATTAATTATATCGTATGGTGAAGAACTATACGGCGGATAACTCCAGCACTCAAAGGAAATTGAACCCGAGACCATCGATTAACAAAGCAAGGACGCTACTGTGCCAATGATGGCCACACAGTAAATAGCACAGTAATAGAGAAAAAATGTTCAAAACATCATGAAGAATTGCAGATGGTCATAGAAATAATAAGAATAGAAATTATAAAATATAATTACTATGCACATACACCCTGAAAGTACTAAATGAGGTTCCATGAGACGGTAAGACGTAGTGCTGTGATAATTAGTAGCAGTATTAATCACAACGAGTATTTAAAATATCAAACAGAAGAAATACTATTTAGTTCATGTCAAGACTAAAACCAATTTCTTAGTGTTATTGGAATTTACTGCCTATCAAATCACTCTCTGAAAAAACCAAAAAACCAGGTTATCTTGAATTCTTCAGTAAACAAAGAATACGATTTGTAATTGGAAGAAGCTTTATTGCAAACAGGTTTAAACTATTTTAAACTAGCGGTAACTAATGGTAACGAATAACACACTTCTATCGGGAAATGCGGTTGGAAAGCCTTATCAAAACTGAAAACTGACATTCTTGCTAACATATCCAAACAAAATACAAAGACCAGGTCTGATTGACTTCTTTATATTTATACGAACACATCTGTAAATTATGTTCAATTATAGGTGACATCGGTGATTTAAACTTAGATCTCTCTTCAATGTAGTCAGTAATGACTAAAGTGAAAATATCAAACAGAAAAAACCAATCCAACTTTAGTAATTAAACACTCCAATTGGTTTTAGACAGTTTATAGAAGGAAAAATTAATTTATCGGTTTCGCTATGGAATTACTAAAAGAAGGACAAATATATTTTGTATATGACTAATCTCGGAAAATAAGAAAACTTTTGCCAGAAAAAATAACACCTATCTAAAAGCGCTGCCACATGAATTTCGTTTCTAGCACCGGTTTTGTTATTTATAATTAAATGAGATAGATTTATGATTAAAAATATTGGGAAATGATATGAAATAACTAAAATTACGAATTAAATTAAAAAATTTGTAAAATGTTTACAATTATAAATGAAAAATAAACATTTCGTTTCTAGAAACCATTTATTCGCTCCTAGCCACCAAATGCTTATATTTTTGAATTAACTTTGTTTGGTTCATATTTTTTAGTTAAATTATTAATTAAATTTATGTTGTACCATTTCCCACTAATTTTAATCATAAACAGGTTCCATTTAATCATAAATGCAAAACACGTGGTTATAGAAACGATTGCCAAGTGGTTACATAAAGTAAAAATTTTAAAAGGAAGTAATGAAATCCTAACAACTAAGATGAAATGAAGTCATGCATTAATTGATAAAAGTCATGAATATGACTCAGAAAAATATTTGGCTACGGTCTTATTACTTAATTTTATGGAAACTGCCAAGCAAGACTTTAGACAACCTCACCAATCTTATAAATGCAATCTTTACAATCAACAGCACAAATTCCTCAGAACAAATATAAAAGGACGATAGTTACTCTGAATTAAAAGAGATCGAGGCAGGAGTACCAGAGGGAAGTGCACTGTGGATGGTTCTTTACCTATTGTACATCTTCCTCTATTAGAAAACAATCTTGTGGTGATTTCAGCTGATGCGAAGAAAGCAATGCAAATTCAACGCAAAAGTTACAATCAACTCAACTAAATACCTAATAAATATCAACAACAACAAAAATGCAAGTTTGGTTGTCCTAAGCTGTCACTTCATACCGCAACAGATAGAATGATGTACTAGATACGTGAATTCAATTATCTAACCAGTTAACAAATGGCTAAGATTTCGCGTTCGCTGAAAAATCGTGTAAAGATTTCGTCTCCCGAATAATTAAGGAAAATAGGGCATGTTATGAAAGATCCGTTTATTGTAATAACATATAATTCAACCAATTAGTTAAATAAATTATTTCTTCTTCATGAAGTAAATCGAAAAGCTAAAAACGATATAAATTTTGTTTTCTCAAAGCTTTATTTACTTTCATGTATTTGGTTGTTTTATTTTATTTCATTTTTCTCGATCTCACGTATGTATACATACATATATATATATATATATATATATATATATATATATATATATATATATATATATATATATATATATATATATATATATATATATATATAAATACAGAGAGTTAAAACCTCCATGTCACACAATGAGAATGGAAATAAAAATGAATTTGTTTTGAGTCAAGATAATATATACGAAACAAAATAAAATACCGGGTAGGAAGCAGGGAACATAACATATCTGTATACACAAGTAATATCCCATTCTCAAATGGCATCATCAAATTGAAATCCATTATTACATATCACGAAAGACAAATTGATATATGTGTATTCTGGATTTTCCTTAAAGAGGAGAAACAACAACAGGAACAGAAACCGAAAAACATAAGTTCAAAAAAGGATCAATTGATGAAAATAAATAAGTTGTATGTATTATAAATTGTCTATTTTTGTCTTTTGTAGAAATTTTCTTTTTTTGTTATCCTTGGTATCTCGAATACATATATAATACTCGTACTACACTTGAAATGGAATGTGTGATTCTATGCTGCATTAGTACATACATATGTAATGTACTATATATTTTCGAAAATAGAACGAACGGTGGTGGAAACCATAAAATTTTTTTTAACGAAATCCTTAAATAAGAATATTGAGAATAAAATCTAATAAATATCGAAATGAAATTATATTTATGGAAATCATTTAAGTTCGTATAGCACATAACAGAAAAATAAAAAATCGGATAATTCTCTATTTTAGATTTTCCGTTTTCTGTTATACACTAAAATATACCAATACCATTTACTTGATGGCTATACGATGATGATAATGATATTTATTTTGTACGATTTATCATTTCAAATGTAAGTGAATTATGTGATAAAATAATAAATTTATTTGATGCAATTTAAGCTTTCAGGAAAACTAAATTGAAATTTTTTATTTAATTTAATTTTCACAATAACATTTATCTTTATATGGATTTCTATAGAATTTTTTTTATATTTTAAATAAATAAATGATATATAAACACCAGAACTATTAAAATCAAAGTTAAATATTTCACACACACACACACTCACATTTTTTTTCATCATAAAAAATTAAAATTTCTAATTAATCTAATATAGCTCACAAAAAAATTAAACAGATTTATTCCTTAAATTGAAACTCATAGATTTCGTTATTCTTCGTTCGACCCATTCTCTATGAATACGATTAAAATAACATCAGAAAATGCTTTCCACCTCAATTTTTCACTTTCAAACGCAAAAAATACAATTCATGGAAAATATTATTTAAATTATACGAAATAAAAATATAATTAAATTTTACTTTTAGGGCAAAATTGTATAGAAATCTTATAAAAATATAAATTCCAAAAAAATACAAGTAAAAACATAATTTAATATTCGAGTTTTCGTTTATATCTTGTCGTTTTGTATAATTTCCTTGGAAATATACATATTATAAATTTATTTACGAAAAGTTATATGCATTACCTTTTCAGTTGCATATTTTGTATAAATAGGTTGGATGATTCGATTTGGATGTTAACAAGAATAATTTCAAAAATTATCTTCGTATGGAAATATACCTTTTCAAAATCGAAAGCTCAAGAATATGCCACTATCCATTTATTATAATCATAGGTGCGTACTCTGTATAAACCGTAATATCCCCACAAAAATGATTCTTATTCAATTTCACGGAAGCATCATTCAAGAGCGAGAAAAACAAACATGCAAAATATGAAAAACCTTCATGAGAAACATCATAATAAAATTTCCCTATTACTGACAATGTTTTCACAACGAAAAAAATAAAAACCATAATAATAATATAACGATAACAATAGTAATAATCGTAATGGTTTTTTGGACGATTTAAAGTGTTTTCTTTCAATCGTCTCAAGCTTTTACTTATGTTGTTGTTATATAAAATTATAAGAAAAATAAAATAAAAGAATAAACGGGGGAAAAGAAAATAATACAATTGGATTGTTATATTATATATACTACATTGTAAATTTTTATTCAAAATGACAATAAAAATATTTTTTTTGCAATATAAGATATAAACAAGACGACTAAAATGAAACTTTTGTTAAGAGCTTTAAAAAATTACATTGTAACTGTAATGTAAATTAATTAAAAGTTTTTGTGTACATATTATGGTATTCAAGAGAAATTTAATCGAAACCTTTCATTATAATTAAACGTTAATCCTGTATCAAACCATATCTTACTGTTATAACTATGTATGTATAGAAAAAATTATAATTAATTATTATATTTATCGATATAATATTCTTTTGTTATTTTTTACACAACATCCTTAATGTGTTATAATATTATACACAATTGCTTGCAAAATTCATGGTCAAAAAACCATGAAAAAATGTTGCTGTGTAATCTATTGAACTTTTAAATAACCACACTGTGTATACAGTTTTATAGTTTTAATAAAAATTTAAATATATTAAGCTTTTAGTATAATTACATATTTTCTAAGGAAAATTTCTGTCTGTGTATGTATGTACCTACATAAATATTGCAACAAAAACATTTTTTTGTACTTTATACCATAAGCACAAGAAGTATATGAAAAGATAGTGTATATAAGGCGAACACCATTTTCTTATTAAGAAATTTTCATTTTTGTAATTAGGAAAGTTTAAATTGTATGCAAATTGAAAATATACAAAAAAAATTAGAAAAGCAAACTGTATTTTTATTCTTGGTGTCCTTCTATGAATCTATTTATTGTTTTAATGGTTTTTCAATTTTTTGTGTGCTTTTTGTATTTTGGTTAACAATTTTTTGTCTTCTGAGTATACATTTTTTGATGATGAACAAACATATTAATTTAAGATGGATCACGAACAATCGACGGAGAAAGACGTGTTTTGTGTCTTTCTCGTTGTAATTTTTAATATAATTTTTTTAAATATTTAAATATTAAATTAAATTATTATTTTGTGTTTATTTGTTTATTCCGAAGAATGGATAGTAAAATAAAAATTAAAGAAATAAAACGAATAAATAAACAAATACAAAAAAAAAAAAAAAATTAAAAAAATTATTACTAGTGTCGTGCTGAATAATACAACAGACATCATGGGTGTAAATTGGAAATTAATCTGACGAATATCCCAGATAGATCGCGTAACTATTGGAGATTTTGGTTGCCAAAATAGGATATTTATTGTTAAGTTTCGAGCATTATTCAATTATTAAAAAGTGAAGTTTTAACGTTTCTATACGTGCGCTCATGTGGAAAGTTGAACTCAGATGGTGTGTTCACATGCTTGTTTTATGATCGTTGTTTTGTGATGTACTTTGTAAACGGAGAAGTAAATTTTATTTTTGTATTGCTGATACTATTTTCACGCCGAGCCGCACTGAGTGTAGTGGTACAGTAGTAACTATAGCTATGTTTTTATTCAGAGATTTTCGAGTTAAAATAGTTCTTTTATTTATTTTATTTTATGTATTAATTTAGTTTTACATTTATTTATGTATACATTTTATTTATATGATCAATATGTTTATAATTTTAATTACAATTACAGTTGGGTTATTATAAAATAAATTTACATTTAAGTAACGTTATAGTTGCATTCAACTAGTTTGCGGTTATTTGAGTATAGTATCTACATACCTATATATGTACAAATATATACAGTATGCTGTGATTTTATTGGATTGATATGTGTATGTTAATGTTTGGTAAATGGTGATAAAGGTGGTATATTGTCATGGATTAGTCATTGCTTTTGAAGTGATGGCTGAAATTGGTATTTCCATCAGCCATTGTCATGAAAGTGACAGTTATTAATTTTGATTTAAGTTATATTCATTAAATATTATATATTTAAATATATTATATTTTTATAGAATATATATTATATTGATTCCAGAATAATATTTAAGGAACGAATTTGGTATTGAGCTTTTAAATTAATTTAATGTTTTCTTCCAGGTTTTCACATTTGGTCTTAGCGATTTTCTTCGGGATGGGAGATTGAAATGAAATAAATTCAAAGATGACATTTGAGTTAAACGTTGTCCATCTAGTCATATGTAATTTTAATTTAAGGTTTCTTTAAATTTCTTTCTTATGCTGTTATTTTTTGGAAATAGTTTTCTAATATTTATTTTATTTTATTTATTATTTCATTTATATATATTTGTACATATTATTTATATGTTAGATATACTCGTATCTATGTATATATATATATATATATATATATATATATATATATATATATATATATATATATATATATATATATATATATATATATATATATATATATATATATTTCTATTTCTATTTATATATATATTTCATTTTATTTATGCATTTTATTTTAAGAGATTACTTGAAAGGACTTTACAATTTGAAATAAAAGTTAGTTTATATTAAATATTAATAAATGTATCTTTCTTTAGGATACTAGGGAGGATTAAAAGCAGTTTAGTTTTATAGTGTAGATTTATTTATTAAGTATTATAATAATTACTATTTACTATTATTGATGTGTGGTTATATTTTGCCGTGGTGGTTTGGTTTTAACTTGATTTTTTCTTATATTGTCTATTTTATTTATGTATTTTATTTATAGATTTTAATTATATATTTTGTTGATTTATTTTATTTTGTATTGAGAAATGAACTACGCCGAACGTTCAACTGTTTTATTTTAACACTATATTTGTATATTTGTGATATAAAACGAGGGTTGAACAAAAAAGGGCTGCTAAACTAATTATCATTCATTACAGTGTCTATCACAGCTCAAATATATGGAATTAATAATAATAAATTGAACTCAATTACAGGATCTCTGCCAGTTAAACTAAAATTTAAATTAATTAATTAAAGGTTGGAATACCAGGTGTCTGTAACCGAGCTATACCAGGTGTCTGTAATCGATCGAGTCAATTTCTATCATACTAACTGAACCTATCCAAATCCTCTTTATGCTATGTGTAGACGGGTGTTCGGTGAGGCCCGGCCATCTCCGGGGGGTTCTGTTTAATGAACAGCAACACAAGATTCAAATCAAATCAAATCAAAATGAACAAAGCATAATGATTTAAGGTGAATTACATTTTTTTAATATTATTTTGCTGTACCTTAATTTTATTTCTTAGACGTAAATTAGAATGCTGTCGTAATTCTTAATGACTTTTCAAATTATCCATATTTATATACATATGTACATATGAGTGTATATACAAAATAAAATCTTTAAAATTATAAATGGAAATCCTTTTAAAGAGTATATAGATGTGTATCTTGATATATATTATGTATATATATTTAAACATATATATTTATATGTATATACATATATGTATATATATATATATATATATATATATATATATATATATATATATATATATATATATATATATATATATATATATATATATATATATATATATATATCTTTATATATATATATACATATATATATGTATATATATATATATATATATATATATATATATATATATATATATATATATATATATCTTTATATATATATATATATATACATATATATATGTATATATATATATATATATATATATATATATATATATATATATATATATATATATATATATATATATATATATATATAGAGAGAGAGAGAGAAAACTTACAGTTAATCCATGCATGAAAATGATTTAAAATTATCAAAAAATTAAAAAAATCTGTCTTGAGAAAATTTAAATACTCTTAAGATTATCTTCTAAAAATTCACAAAAATCTGAAAACAAAAAATTATTTATAGGACTGTGATACCAACATAATAACCATAATGGTGATTATAGCGATGATGATAATGTTGATGATGAAGATTATCATAAAAGGATATAATAATAATACAATATACATATATATATGTATATACATGTTTCAAAATATATTCTTTGGTTCAGTTAATTTTTAATTTCTCATCATTTGTCTTAAGGACATTTTAAGTTTATCTTTGATTTTTGATGTCATATATCACATATGATACAAGCTTATATACACACCGAGTATATCAATTTTTCAGAGAATAAGAATTTTTATTTTTCTAAATGGCATTTTCCTAAGGCTTACCTTGCGCAAAGTATGAATAGTAAATATTGTTAAACTAATTGTAATGAAAACGAAAGGAATTTGTTATCTGGAATAATAGCACATAAACAATATTCTGCCTCCAAAATTACACCAACTCTCGCACCAATTCAGAAACAATTCAACATTGCCTCATTTATAAAATACATGGAAAGCTTTTGAGCTCATTCTTGTTTATTTATTTTTTTTAATTTAATTTTAATTTCATTTAATTTACTGTTATAAAATGTCTTTAATTCCAGCAAATCAGCAAAACAAAATAAGTCAAATATATGTATTTGTATTTGAAACCAAAACAAAGCTATGTATTTGAATAGCAAAAAATATATAGAACGAAACGAGAAAGCTAAATGGAGAATATTATAAAATTAAAGCATTAAAGCTGTTTATTTTTCTCAATTTTCTCTACTATGACGACATCACAATGAACATAGAATTTTTGCAAGGGAGAAATTATTTTTCTCGAAAATTCATTGAAATGGAAATATAAATGAATTAATGAAAATATATAAACATGTATATTTACAAAAAAGATAAAAAGTGTAGGACAATTTGAAGAACTTAGTTGAAGATGTAAATTTAAAAGAAATAAAAAAGCACACTGTGGTGTTTTATGTATTTAATTTAATTTTGGGCGAGTTTTCAAGCTCTCTTATTTGTGACAATGTATGTATGTACATACATGCACATGTACATAATTTGCACATAAAATTGGATTACAAGAACTTGACGGTCTTTTATTATACCCTAATATAATATACTCTATCCTACGCTACTGATTTTTTTACATTAAATCAATAAATCGAAAAAAATCAAAATAAGACGTTATTATTTTCCTTGTATGTGTTTGTGTCTTATGTTGTTTACGTCTCTTTCTTCGAAAAAAATTACAATACCTTATCGATATTCTTATAACAAAAATTGTATTGTTTGCTTCGAATTCAATAAAATAAAATAATAGTTAGAGAGAAAAAAAACAGCTTAATTTCATCATTTATGTATCACGTTTTAGGATGCGATGTTGTTTTGTTATCGAAAATAAGTTGCTTGTTGAAAAACAATAAGATATGCGCTTTATATATAATAATTTTAAATTAAATAATCGGTCGTTGAAAACATTTTAATTCACAGTGGCGAATTAAGCATTCAGTTCAAATTAAAGCTTACATTTACAAACATTCAAATTTTATAAACACTTAGATATATTAAGGTTCAAAAAGCTCATTGCATTCATCCTTTTCTGTTTTATTCCATTTATGTTATCGCACATTACCAACCAAATTAACCTACAAAAAAAGATTGGAAATGTTTCATAAATTTTATTTCCACAATATTAAATTTTCCAGCAACAAATTTCAATTCCCAAGTATTCAAAACAAAATACAAGTTTTCCCCTCGATCATTTTCCATTTCATTTCCTAACCCAAAACTTAGATATGTATGTATATATAATATACATATATATATATATATATATATATATATATATATATATATATATATATATATATATATATATATATATATATATATAAATATATATATATATATATATATATATATATATATATATATATATATATATATATATATATATATATATATTTATATGTTTACATAAATATATCTTACCATTATCATATAAATACGTATGTAAATACATGTACTCATACTCATATATGTACGTATATATTTGGTTTTATGCATTATCTTATTTAAGGTTTTAGGCGAAGTTTGGTTTTAAACTGACCTTAAAGAATCGGTCTTAACGTGTGCCACATTTGTTTATTTATTATAAAAAACAAACTTTTTTTTCTCGTAAAATAATTCGTGTGAAAATTTTAATACCATTATTGAAACCCGACTTTAAAATTAGAAAAAAAATAAGTGTTAACAATTTTATAAACAATAAAAAAATTGGAAATTATAACCTTATTTATGTTATTGCCACCCAAACCGCTAAATCGGGTGAATATTTTTTTTAGCAGCAACTAAAATCCGTTGTGTTTACTTTGCTGTTAAACTTTACTTTTATTTTTATTGTTTTTTGGGGTATTTTGAAAATAACTTTTTTATATTTTATACGAAAGTGAAAACAAAAAATTAGAATTTAAATGTTTTATGTAAATTTAAAGCATATAATTTTTAAAGTAAATAAATAAATAAGGCATACCGTGTGCAAATTTAAAATCAAATCTCTCACCAAACTTAACCATTCTTTAAAAGAAAAGCTATGTCTAAAATAAAATTGAGGAGGAGTTCAGTCGTCATGAAAATTGATACAAAAAAAAACATATATGTGTGTGTATAAGACAGACAATTTCCATCAATATACTAATTGAATTTCGCCAAATGTATACAAAAAATAGAAAAATTAATTTCATTTTTTTCCATAATACAAACACCCGAATATAAAATAAAGTAAAAGCTTTATGAAATTGAATTTAATACAACAAATATTTATATTGAAAATTAATTTCTTTTCAATTTTTTTCTTCTTTGGAATGATTCAACTATTCACTGCCTTGCTAATATTTCATGTTTCCGCCTTCCTGTTACCATTTTTTTATATGCTACAATATTTTGAAAGTACTCAAATAATAAAAAATTATAAAGCTAACGTCTGGCTGGATATCTATTTAATCAATAAATAAATATAAAAGCAGCAAAAGCTTTCGTTTCGACCAGTTATAAATTGAAAAGTTGTATTTGATTAAAAAAAAAATCGGTTTAAAGGTATATCATATATAGACTTGATTGTTTTACGATAATACATTTTCTGTGAAAATATTTTAACATTGAAACTGTTTTTTATGGATTAATGAATTTATAAATTAGAAAAAAAAAATTCTTTAGTAGGTAAACCCAATTGGATAAAAAACTTTTCCTCATTTGTGGAGTTTTTATTTTCTTTACTCCATAAAATTCATTAAAAATTCATTGAACCAATTCATTAACCCAATTTAGACAACAGTGTGTTTGTAATCACATCCAAAGCCCAAAACAAACCTAGTAATATACATATATGTATATATATATATATATATATATATATATATATATATATATATATATATATATATATACATATATATATATATATATATATATATATATATATATATATATATATATGTATATATATATATATATATATATATATATATATATGTATGTATATATATATATATATATATATATATATATATATACATATATATATATATTTATATATATATATATATATATATATATATATATATATATATATATATATATATATATATATATATATATATATATATATATATAAATATATGTACATATTTCTTAATTACACTACGACCATCAGAGTTGGATGGCACAGCTAAATAAAATACCAATTGTATTTTTCCTGTTTTCCTTGTTGGGTCCACTTTTCATTTCGATTGCTTTTCTAACAAAAACTTTGTACTATATATATATATATATATATATATATATATATATATATATATATATATATATATATATATATATATATATATATATATATATATAGGGTGGTTCGGTAACGAGAATATATTAAATTTAAAAATAAAACAAACAAAATAC
Source organism: Tipula unca (assembly GCA_951394425.1). Classification (NCBI taxonomy): domain Eukaryota; kingdom Metazoa; phylum Arthropoda; class Insecta; order Diptera; family Tipulidae; genus Tipula; species Tipula unca. The sequence goes on from OX596382.1 coordinate 1,240,484, forward strand.
AGTGGCATTTTGTTTTTCCGATTTACATCATTAAAAAAGGACGAATGGACTATCAAGAAAAAAGAAAATAATAATAATGATAGATCCTTGACCTGTAAATTTACTCTATGTTGTTACGTCAAACTCTTCTAACCACTTTGTATCAAGTTGGTAGTATCATTTATTATTATTTTTTTTATTATTGTTGTGTACATGAGGATACAAGAAAATCCATCTGAGTTAATATGATTTCCATTTTTATCCTTTTTTAGGGTAAAATGATTTTTTCATTTTTAGTCAAGTATGTATATATATGTATATATATGTATATATATATATATATATATATATATATATATATATATATATATATATATATATATATATATACATATATATATATATATATATATATATATATATATATATATATATATATATATATATATATATATATATATATATATATATATATATAATATAAATATACATATATACATATATACATATATATATATATACATATACATATATATATATATATATAATATATATATATATATATATATATATATATATGTATATATATATATATATATATATATATATATATATATATACGTATATATATATATATATATATATATATATATATATATATATATATATATATATATATATATATATATATATATATATATATATGTATATATATATATATATATATATATATATATATATATATATATATATATATATATATATATATATATATATATATATATATATTTATATACATACATATATATGTATTTCTTCAGTATAGTAGGGTATATACTAGTACGTATATATTTGTATATTGTGTAAGGATTATACGTATTGTGCATAAAAATTCACATTTTTCAGAAATTTTTGAGAATTAATTATCATGTAATTTAGAAAAATTTAATTGGAAGCATTATAGTGTATTCCCCTTAGAACCCAGTATTATTATTATCGGAAATAAAATTAAAATTTTCCAATATGGAGTTTTGCCAAAATATATATGTATATACAATTCAAATTGGAAAATAATAAAAATAATAGAAATTTTATAAGACAAAACGAAACGTATATAGTCCAATGAATATCAATTTTTTATTATGTTTACACATACACTTTTTTTTTTGTCGTAAAGAGCCGTTAACATAAACGATAAAAGTTATAACACAAACAGAAAAAATAAAAAATATTTTTTAAGCGTTTTGTACTATTTCTGGTTGGTTTTTCCATCAAACACATATTGAATATAAATAATGAATTTGCGAACCCAAAAATCGATTTAATAAATATTCTGCAGATAAGATTTGAACAATACATTTTTTTAAAAAATGTTAATCCTTTTTTAATTAATAAATTAACGAATGATTATGAATTTAAAATTTTAAGCTTTTTCTACTTAAACGAGAAAAATATTTATTTTCAAAATGTATAAATCTCGCAGAAAACATTTTTATTTTAATATTTTAATTTTATTTATTTATTAAAAAAGTTTTTAATTTTTGTTAATAAAAAGTTTATTGCAATTTATGGTGAGAGAAGAGTGGCAGGATTTTGTATATTGGTTAAATTATTCATGTACATATATATACTATTTAGATGTAGTTGTTTTTAGGAAAATTTCAAAATTATTGTACCTTGATATACATACATATATTTCGAATTCTTTTTTCAAATTTCATAAGTTAATTTTTCTAAATATATACTTTGATCAGTTTGATAAATTAAAGAAAATTACATAAAAAATTTATTTTTATAATAACTTCTGACGGAACTCACGTTCCATGATAATTAATTTTCGCTAAAAAATATTATAAATGTGATAGATTGACGACTTTCGATATCATCAAATAAAAAAAAACGTTAAATTAGAATAATTAGGATATTTCCTATAAGATATCCGTTTTTAATATTTTCAGCACATTCTCTATCATCTTGAAGTAATAAAAATCCTGATTAACTTATCACATTATTAAAAATTCTGTTAATTATCTCATCCGAAACGAACAAAATCTTCATCATTTAGAATTTTTGTTTTTTTGTGATTTAAAATTAATTTCATTGTCCCAAAAGGAAAATGAAAGCATTTTTGTTGTTGGTTTGTTGGAAAAAATTTTGTTTTAAAAACCAACCTGAAATTTTACATTTTTTGTGATCCAATTAAAAAAAACCTTTTCGTCTTTTTATTCAGATCTCTTCATTTATATCAAGGATATAATCATAATACGTAATATTACACAGGAAAATTAGTTTTGTAAAATAGAATTTATTGTTTGGCCAAAGTAGTTTTTGCTGTGTTTTACGAGCTGTTTTGATGAGTTTTAGAAATGTAAATTTAAATTGAAAGCACTCGATGAATTTTTAAAAATTTGGTTTTGATTAAGGAAGCTGTGAGATGAGTGCACATAATTTAAAATTACACAAAAACAGCTGTATATGTATCTACCAAGTATTTTACGAAACCTAAGATATTTTTTTACCCATGTTACCCATATATGAAATGAATGCATACTTTATACATATACATATATGTAAACATAACAAAATATTTTCTTGCTCTGCACAAGAAAAATTTAGGGGTAATATGGCATGTATAAAGGAGCTCGATTTTCAAGGCGAAGAAATATATATTTTTTATATCATTCCTAAAATAACAACACTTCTAAGTAAATGACGTGTGATGATATTAATTTTCAATTTACCGAAATATTTTGTTTCTAGAACAGCATGGAAAACAGATCGAATGTATTATAATCCACGTGGAAAAATTGACATTCTAAATTTTACTGTTTCTGGAATACGATGGAGTGGGAATAGCAACCGAACGTATCTTTTTCAATTTTTTTTTGTTTGTTATTAATGTATGAAAAATTTTATGAAAATTTTTTATTTTTATTTTCCAGCATAAAGAGATTTTATTTTTCATCTTTCTTTTGTATATGTGTGAGCTTTTGAGAAGGTTATAAAACTTTATGTTTTACACATTTTCATTTATTCGAACATTTTCTTTGTTTATAATTTAAGGATAAGGTGAATGCGAAAACGCGCTGGTAATTGAAAATCAATTTAGTAATTTTCGTTAAATTGACAATGGTATAATGATAGCGTAGAAGTCCCCGTTAATTAATGGAACGTGATATTAGTAACAAAAAATCTTTTCATAATTTAAATTATATTTTAAATTTAGATTCATAATTTTTTTTTAAAATTAATCGTTATAATTTTTACAAATTATAAAATCTGCCTACAAATTTTTGCAAAAGCTCGTATTGATTTTCTTGATACACTATACAGATATAAGTTCTCTGAATAGATGATTTAAAGTTTATCATCATATTTCTTTTAAATCTAAAATTAGAATAACGAACATAAAAATTTAGATATGTATTCCACTTTAATATGAAAGAAATTTTTCTTATTTCTTAGTTCTTTAAATGAACAAAAGATAAAGTTGTATACTTTCTTTTCATGGTTAAATATATAATAAAAATGATATTTTATCGTTTACTGCTCTATGATGAGATTGGTCTAATAGCAGCAATAATAACAGTAAAACGTAAGAAAATATAAGAAAAAAGTGTCTGAACGGAAATTTAGATACACACAACGGAATATATACATAAACTTGCATGGATATATAAGTATATAGAGACAAGAAAAACAAAAAATTAAAAGCATAAGGGAATCATCTGAAAAATTACATGTATCTCGTTTGCATTTGAGTTCCCCTTTTTTTAATTTTCTTTGAAATACGATGAAAAACTTAAGTGAATTTATTTAAAAAACAAAATTAATTAAGTAATTTTTTTATTTCACTTATACAACGAAGCAAAAAAAAAAGATTTTTTTTTGAGATCGTTTAAATTTCATCCAAAAATAAACATCCTTAGCAGTTAACTGCAATGCTGAGTTGAATTTTTAATTGTAGAAAATGCTGAGATTGTGGTATATGAGTAATTACTAGTTATTTTGATTAATTTAATTTAAAGATTTAAATTAATAAATAGTGTGAGACAAAGTTTTGTAGTCAATAACCCCTCTATGTACATGCATATATATTATATCATTATACTTCTTTACAGAGTTTCAGCATTTTATATTTTTTATTTTATTATAATATAAAAGTTATAAAAATGTGTGCACTATTCAAAAAAGTATAAATCAATAATTATTTATTTTTAGATTGGAAAAAAATGAAATCAATACATATATTATATTTTGTTTTTTTATAGTTTGCTGCCCATAAAGATTGCTAGTATCCTTTATGTAGCATAAACATTTTTTTTATGATTTCATATTTTTAGTTTTGTGAATTAATGCAGTATTTTATTCAACTGTAAATTTAAATTATCTTATTGTTGCAAAACGCCACCATTAATATATGAAAGCAAGAATTTTAATTATGTAGCTATGATAACGTCATTACTTAAATGTTCATATAATTTTTATAGAATTAATTAGAAAGGGCCAAGCTTTTTCGAAAATTATATTTTAATAAGTATAGCTTATCTATGTGTGTACTTTATTGAAAATTTATTTCTAGTAATTACCTAATAGACCAAACAGACTACGATTTAATAAAACCGATTTAGTGAATTTATCATACGAAAAAAATCAAAGCAAACAAAAAGGTCTAATGTAAATTAATTTGAAAAACACCTGAATCAATGCTAGAATTACTAAATAAAAGTGTTAAATAAATCGAAAAAACCGTTTAATTTATTATAATACACTATGCTCCATGCGCTTTTGATGACCCAAGTTTCACAAATACTTTTGCTGGCCGCTGGAACTGGAAGTGAATAATTCCTAGTAATAAATATAAATTACAACTCAACTGAAGCTTCGGCTCAACATCTTCTATTTTTATATATTATAATTTACCAGAAAGTCAATGATTGACGAGTGACATAAATATTCCAGTTGATGCAAATCATGCCTTCAGTTTTACATAATACTATGGGATTTTCAGATTTGCTTAGAATGTTCTACGTTTATGTGGCTTCTAATTTCGATTTCCAATCTATACTATTTATTAGTGAACAGCGATAAGAAAGATTGAAAAGTATAGTTTAACCAGAATGCCCTATAGAAAAGTGACTCCACAATTTACTGAAAGTTATGGCAGAAATATAATTTTTGAGTTTTTTCGTGTTCGCTAAACTGGAAATCACAACTATATACCCATACAAAGACACATACAGGTATAAATGGTTTGTAAATACTGTGGCATATACCATACTGCAGTCGTTGATCGTGGTGAATCCAATTTTGGAGAACTATCTTTCCTAATTTTTCTATTCTTTTCAACTTGCCTTATTTGGGCATTTAGGTTCAATAATAATGTCGGAAAGCAACTATCAATAAATCTACATGGTTAGCTAAAATTAATGTTAAATTTGTGGGTATTGTTCAAGACAGTATTTTTCGTGAAATAATAATGAAAAATGCGGTAAAATAATTTAATGACGATGAAAGTTGGCACATGTTTTAATAAGAAAAAAAAGGGATTTTTACGATTCATTAAATGTGAAAATAAACTTAAACAATTTTGAAATTAGCTGAAATCCTATATTACGACAAGAGAAATTAAAAAGCGGAAGAAAATTCATTCCATGCATGCTAAATGTATGTAGGAACATATGTACATAATTAATTTTAATCGTCAACTCATTTATAGAAAAAAATGTAATTCCCTCCTTTTTCGTCTATCATATATGACAGTGTTTAGTCATGTACTAAATAAACACATACATACACAGATCTAATGTTATGTCGCCATTTTAAAATTATCTTATATACTACGAGTATATAGACATTTCAATAAGAACATTTTCTTTCAAAACCACATCAAACAAATAACGAAGAAACATAAAATATGGAACACGTGTTTCCATGATTTTTACTTGACTATATTTCGTAAATACGAAAGAACTTGTAGACGTCGACGAACACAAAATACAATGTGCACAACCATCATTACACACCATCATCATCGCCATCAGCCGTAAAAATACAAAATTTGAAATGTTTCTAAAAATAACCAAAAATTTTTATGTTGTCGCATATAGTGAGATTAGGGGTACATTTATACATATTTCTCTTTCCAAAATAGATGAGCGCACAACAAAAACTGTAACAATAAACATAACAATAATAATAATAATAATCGTAATACTAATAATAGTAGTGATAGTAGTATAGTAGTCGTAATAGTCGTAATTATCATTTTCCAAAGTCATTTGGAAATTATAGTTATTTTTTATAGTTATTGTATGGTTGTTCTTGTTATACTAGTTGAGATGAAAAACTAAACAGAGATACTCGTATAACATAAATATACAGATAGTTTTTTTATGTTATATACTTTGAAATGATTTAATATTATATTTATATAATGAGAAAATTATTTGGCTTTGGAATTTATAACCGTTGTGCGTGGAATGACTGTGAACATTAATAAATCATGTTGGCTGTTTTATCATCCATTGTAAAATCACCTTCCGATATCAATCAATAAATCAATTGATATATTGATATTTGTTATTATAATTATTTTGCTTAAATATGATGCATCAAAAACTGAAAAATGAAGCTGGTTTCTGAATAAAATATATATAAATTTAAAATGTTAAAATTCTAATTGGAATTTATTTCAATTTTCATATAATGAGGATATTTTTTAATTTTTGTTAGTGTTTGCTTTAACACTTTTTTAACTTTATTATTTTATGCGTTAAAAAAATATTTCTACCCTGTAAATATAATATGTGTATGCATATTATAGTAAAGCATGCTTAATGGGGAATTTAATTTATTTACATTCTACTTTTTGTGTATAGATTAAACCCTGATTGATTAACTAAAATTGCATGCATATAATTTGTTTACATGAAAGCTTTTTGTTTTTCGTTTAATCGATGGCCATTTTATTATGTTTACAAACAGCTCTTTATATATTTATACAATTTTCATTTTTTTTTGTTATATATATATATATATATATATATATATATATATATATATATATATATATATATATATATATATATATATATATATATATATAAATATATATATATATATTCTGAGTAATGCCGAACAAAACACATATAGGCAAACAAATATGTTGATATTATTTATGTATGTATATACATATCATAAATAAATATGTAGGATTAAAGCTTTTAAAAATTATGCTTTATTTGATTGACATTTATATAAACAATAGCAAAAGCATTTATCTCGCTATGGCATATATGATTTTATCTTCATCTTTGCGTATTGTGTGAACGTTACAGGTTAATGTAGGAGGACCGTGAAAACCAATTTACAGGCAATATAATAATAACTGTCATTTAGAGATTATATTAATCACAGCGGTTATATCTGTACGTCTTTGCCATTACTTAATTAATTTAACGGTTGGTCAGTATATAAAATCAAACGACATAGTTTTACAATAGGCAAGAATGACAACGCTGTGTTATATTAGTGGAATGTTCTAATATATGTATGTGTAATATGTTAGTAAGTATTTTAGAGTAAGTAATCTTAATTGCCAGAAAGGAGTCTGCGCGCCCACAGACGCTGCGTATCTGACTCCGCCTTGGCCGTGGCAGGTAATTAGAGAAGACTTACTCGGTGCTTTGAGTGTTAGTAGGGTGATTATAGTTTTGGTACGTTATTGATATCCGCTTGCCACTGATGGGGGCTAAGACGATATCAATAATTATACTTACTTGAACTGGTTCTGCTTCCTCGTTTAATAAAATATTGTTGTGTTTTAATTAATCTTTATTAATCTTTATTTAACTGGTTGATGACTGATGACAATAAACTAGATATGATATACTGATGATGTATATTACAATTATATCATTTTGATTTAATTTAATTTTGTCGCGTTATTTATACAATAATTTTGTATTTTCATTTAGTTCATTATTTTGGTCCGATTTAATGGCCTTATTATATTTTGCAAAATATAGTATTTTAAAATTGTGTTTTACGAAATATATTATTTCGGTTAACTTTTTGCAATGTATGACTTTATTAAAATTATTTATTATGAAATATAGCATTTGTATAATGTGTGACCTAAAACAAATATGCGCTTTATGTTTATTATTTCTTTCAAGTGTGCATTTAGGTGCTTTAAATTTATACTTGCGCTTTAATTTATGTTTTAAATTATTTATTTTGAATATTTTGTGGGTGGATACTTTATTTCATATTCGTGGGTGGTCACATTTAGTTTATTGGTATTCTTTGGAGCGGTCAGCAGTTGTTTCACAACAGCTGCTTTGTCGGAGTCCAAGCGCCTCAGTATTTTAATGAAACATTAGACATGGTTAAAAATGAACACAATCATAATTATTACAATCTCAAATTTATTTGAATTATTATTTTGACTTTTTTGATATTTAATGAAAGAAAGTATATATATATATATATATATATATATATATATATATATATATATATATATATATATATATATATATATATATATATAGATATATATATATATATATATATATATATAGATATATATATATATATATATATATATATATATATATACATATATATATATATATATATATATATATATATATATATATATATATATATATATATATATATATATATATATATATCGTTTCGTCCAAATAATTAGCTTAGTACATTTCCATATATTCGATAATGTTTCGTTTTAGTCGATTCGTTTTAGTCTAATAATTAGCCCATAATATTTTAAATTTTCCAAATACGAAATTTGAGTTTGTGGCTGGCTTTGAGGGTGCTGGGTGATGATTCAACATTTTGAAATCCGACGTATTAATTATACAAATTTGATATTCAATTTAGTTAGTTTTAGTTTTTAACTCCAAACTACGTTAAACTTCACCAAGCTTTCGAATTAGTTAATGGGGTATAATTATGTTTCGTTTACTTGACGGGAAGTACAGACTCCAAAGTATGGCCAATAGTTAGTAACAATAGTAAATATTCTAAAATTGTTAAATAACATGTTTCATCAGTAATTCCTTATAATTCTATTTGGAATCCTAAAAAAATCCAAAAATTTTAAAAAACTCTAAAAATAATATTCCAATTTTATAAAATTTCAATTTAATATTAGAAGCAGTTCACATAAATATTTTAACATTAAAAATTATGGTCCATTAAACACTACTTGTTATAATGAATTCAATTTTAAGCTAATTTGAGCGCGGTCATTTTCAGAGTTTAAATAATCATATACATAGTTAAAACCATGTAATCATTAGAGACATCAAGTTTGTTTAATAGCCTCAAATCTACCAGTTTCCAACTATAGTTCTAATAAAAGCATCACAAACTCAAAACAATAAACATGATACCATAAATAGTGCCAGATCAACATTAAACTGAATATAAAAACTTTACTATGGATAAAACCATACACCCTCAAACCATATCTACAAACGATGCTGTGCTTGGTGGTGCCAATTTTGTAATTTTATGTTTATATCAAATTCAAAATTATCCATAAAATACAAAAATACTTTACAGTAATGGTATTAATGTGTTTGTATGGTTTTGTTGGGTTTGGTTTGGCTTTCACATTTATCCATAATTTTTTTATATTTTTCATTTTTTTGTTTGTTTTGGGTTACAGTACTCGATTTGTTGGGATCAGAACTAACATAAAATTAACTATTTTATGAATATTGTCAATTTTTATTTTATGTTCGGGAAAATTAAAATAAAATTATAATCCTAAATATGTATTATATGTTTGATATCATTTTTGGAAAAACCGGATGATTTTTATGATTATATGCGGTTTTGAAAATTTATCACTTTGATATTTTAGTTGAAATTTTTACTTGAAAAATAATGAGAGATTAAAATAATATTTTACTCGTATATATGTCGTCTCGTCCATTGTATTATATACGTTCCCTGCTCCTCCTTCCACTTACACACATACACTATATATATTTTAGGTTTTTCTATTTTACATAACGTAATTTCTTGATTAGGTTAACATTAGATTAACTTGTATTTTCCTGGAAACTATTCATTATTTAGTTTTATTGCATACCATTCAAAATATGACGAACTGTACAGTTGCGGACAAAACAAACTGGGAACATTTCGAGGAATATTGAAAAATGAATCAATAGATTGAATCAAATTATGGAACAGGCCGACCGGAAAAGGGATAATAAAGGTATGTTTGTATTCATGTTTTATATATAATCCGGTTCAAAATTATTTATGTAACACGAATATTATTTTGTGTCGAAAAAGATGATGAAATAAATTCTATATCTGTGTTTCAGTTGTTCAAGATAAAAATCGGAAAGAAGTTAGTATCAAATTTGAGCAGCTATTTAATTGTGCGAAACAAAAAATTTTCGTGTTCCACAAATAATTTTGAACCGGATACTATACATACATAATGTATATACGAGTATGAATGTATACAGAAAATATTTATTGAATGTTATCCCTTTAGGGCCAACAGGAGAAGTAAGAAAAGTTAAAAAAATATATTTGCTCGTTCGTTTTGAGTATATAATAATATTTTGGTTGGACAAAAAGTTATTTTTTTCCAAACTAAACAGAGTACATATATATATATATATATATATATATATATATATATATATATATATATATATATATATATATATATATATATATATGTATATATATATATATATATATATATATATATATATATATATATATATATATATATATATATATATATATATATATATATATATATATATATATATGTATATATATATATGTATATATATATATATATATATATATATATATATATATATATATATATATATATATATATATATATATATATATAAATATATATATATACATATAATTGAGCCAAATTGACCACGTGTTAATTTCAAAAGGGCGAGCTCGGGTTGTGCAGGATGTGAGAACTTATCGGTCAGCAACCAAATACGTAGGCAGCGATCATTATTTGGTCGCTGCAAAACTACGGTGGAAGTTTTCGTACAGGTTTGGGAACACAGCGAAACGGATGGAACGTTTCGACTGTGAAGGTCTGATAAATGAAGATCAAAAGAAACGATATCAGGATCTTGTCAGCGACAACATTGAGGGAGCTAATTACCAATCTGACTGCGTGAACTCTGTCTGGGAGGTACTGAAAACTTCGGTTGTCAGTGCTGCTCAACAGACTTTAGGTATAGTGAAAGTCAGACCCAAGAATGATTGGTTTGATGACGAGTGTCGTCTTGCAGTTGAGCAACAAAATATAGCCCATAATGAAGTGCAACAACGTCTCACAATCGCAAGGAAAAACAAGGCAGCTCTTGGCAGCTAAGCGGATTTGTAGACGGAAGAAGCGAGAATGGTGGAAGGCCGAGGTTCTGAAAGTACAACAACTCAGCAATGAGCGTAGTTCACGTAATTTCTTTAAAGGAATTACTGGATTGCACCATACTTTCAGGCCTTCGTCAACCGCCATTCGGGACCGGGATGGAAACCTCTGTGTCAACATCGACGCAGTACTTGACGCATGGAGTGGACACTTTACTGAGCTGCTTGATGTTCATCATGCGTCACAGACTGTTGTTGAGCCACCTCTAAAACAGTCTGCGGAGATTTGCACTGAGGAGCCATCCCATGAGGAATTCACTAAGGCCATGCAGAGAATGAAACGAAACCGCTCACCTGGAGTGGACTGCATTAATTCGGAGCTCTTGATATTCGGAGGGGATACTTTGTGGAACTGTCTTTTCGACCTTATTCGATTAGTATGGCGAACCGAAGTTATGCCTGATGAATGGAAAGTGGCCGCGATATGCCCCATCTTCAAGAAGGGAGACCGCTTGAAGTGTGAGAATTATCGCGGTATAGCTCTCCTTTGCACAGCATACAAGTTACTGTCATACATTTTATTGGATAGAATCACTCCTCTGGCGGAGGGCTTGGTTGGTGACTATCAGGGAGGATTTCGTCCGAATCGATCAGTCACTGATCAGGTCTTTTCGCTGCGGATGATTCTATCTAAATATTATGAGACATCCATCTCCGTACATCAGGTTTTCCTGGATTTCCGGCAGGCCTACGACTCGATCAATCGAGAGAGTTTGTGGTCTGCCCTGGAATACCTAGGAATGCCAACAAAATTGGTACGACTGTGTAGGATGACAGTGACGCAGTCTCAATGCTGTGTTAAAGTTGAGAACAGGCTATCGACAATTTTTGTAGTTAACTCGGGTGTTCGGCAGGGAGATGCTCTGTCCCCGATACTCTTTAATCTCATGTTGGAGTACATCTTTCGTAAAACTGAAACACCTCAGCGCAACATCTTATATCGCCAGTCCAATCAAGTGCTTGTATATGCAGATGACATATGCGTGATTGGACTGAATAACAACGGAGTGAAAGAAATACTTGATCCGCTTGTAGAGTTTTCAGCTTCTGTTGGACTCCAGATCAATGAGTCCAAAACGAAATACCTGATCTCTGGTTTTAGAGACAATGGCACACCAGATTTTAGTAGTGGCCACCACACGTTTGAGGGAGTGAGGAGGTTCAAATATTTGGGCTCTCTTATCACTCACGATAACAGTGTGGGTGAGGATATTAAAGTGCGGCTGGCAGCTGGCAGTCGTTCTTTGTATCCTCTAAGGCCACTGCTAAAATCTAAACACCTATCAAGTGCCGTGAAGCTGTAGCTTTACAAAGCGTTGATCAGGCCCGTTGTTATGTTTGGATGTGAAAGTTGGGCGCTGACGGATGAGTACGAGAGATGGCTCCTTACATTTGAGAGAAGAATCATGCGTGTGATTTATGGCCCTAAACGCGAAATAGATGGTACATACCGAGCTCTGTATAATTTCGAGATCAGAGATCTGATGAAGATCCCCGATATTGTACATGAAGTTAGATCTCAGCGAGTACGCTGGCTCGGTCACGTTCTGCGTGCTGATCCGGAACGAATTGTGCAGCGATCTCTGAAAGGAGAGCCACCATATGGTAGGCGCAGAGGTCGTTGCAGGCGACGATGGCTCCACGATGTAGAGAACGACTTGGCCTCTTCAGATTGTCTAAGACAGTATGAAGACCAAGCTCAGGATCGAAACCGTTGGAGCCAGATTGTTGATTCAGTAAGGGGCCAGTAATGGCCTTTAACACTGTTATTATTATATATATATATATATATATATATATATATTGGCTGATAAGTAAATACATTTAGAAAGGACACAATAGCTAGTGTCAAATCAATATCGAATATAGTCAGAAGGCAAAAAAAAAATTTGAACAAGGATAAACATAAATAAATACATTTCCGGTTTAGAGAAAAATTAGTCCAACTTATTATACTGAAATGTACATATTTATATATATATATATATATATTTATATATATATAATATATATATATATATATATATATATATATATATATATATATATGTATATATATATATATATATATATATATATATATATATATATATATATATATATATATATATATATATATATGTATATATATATATATATATATATATATATATATATATATATATATATATATATATATATATATATATATATATATATATATATATATAAATATATATATATATATATATATATATATATATATATATATATATATATATATATATATATATATATATATATATATATGTATATATATATATATATATATACATATATATATATATATATATATATATATATATATACATATATATATATATATATATATATAATATATATTTATATATATATATAATATATATATATATATATATATATGTATATATATATGTATATATGTATATATTTTTTTTTTAATGTTTGATTCCAGTATATTGATTGAAAATATGTATGTATAGGGCAAAGTAAATTTGAAATCAAACGAATTTTTAGAATTTTCGTTTGTTCTTATCTTAAGTCTAAACAATATTTCTACGTGATTTACAAAAGATAATTTTATCTGATTAGATGATAAGAATTTTTTTTCTTAATAAATAAATAAAATAAATTCAATTTGTGCGAGACGAAAGAGGATTGTTTCCCTGAAAGTTTTATATTTGAACGAACGAAGAAATCTCTTAACTGATTAAATTTATCAAATATACTATATATTTTCTAATTGTGACATCAAATGTAAATGAAAAATATAGTCCGAATGGATTAAATCCAATCTTATAATCCGTAATAATAATTTAAATATACACAAGCTTTCTGGAAAATATCTCACCCATAAAAAAAAATTTATTTTTTTCTTTAATTAGGGAAAATATATTTAAAAAAAACACAAAACTTTATTGTTGTTGTTCCGTTTTTTTGTATCAATAATAAACTATTTTTTCATGTTTCCTCCTTTAAGTTTATATAGTATGATAATATTTACATAAACATGTATAATGTAGGAAAATACAATTTTTTTAGAATTTATATTGCTTTTATTCTAAAACTTTTGAAAAAATAATATGTACATACAAACAAACATATATCCAACACCCAAAAACTGTACATATACTTACTCTATACATCATTCAAACTTACTTACAAATACAAGCAAGAGGATTAAATAACTAATAAAAACTTTTTCATAAACAAACATATACGTATTATTGTTCATTTTTGTGTTTTATAATTTTCAATTGTTTTTTATGGAGCTTTTTGTTTTGTTATAACAAAGTTACAAAATGTCGGTTTTAGTGTTAATTTAAATTGGTGTTATAATGGAAAAAATTAGAATTTGTTATAAACCCACACATTTATTGACCTATACAAAGAAAACATATTTAATTTTACAACAATCCAAATATACGATAACGCACCCGACAATCATGTATGTCACAGGCAAACTTGTAATTTTCTAATTTCCTTTCAGTCAAATATTTTTTTTAAAAATCAATTGTAAATCAACTAAATTAAACTGTGTCACAAACTTTTCTAAATAAAAATTTATAAAACTAAACATTTCTAAAATAAATTTTGACAAAATAAAAATGAAACTTTGACGGAAGTTATAAAAGTTTTTAGAGAAAAACAAAATAATATAAAAGTTAAGCTTAATCGAATATTTTTGTTAACGCTAAAAATAACGTTACTTACTTTTATCGCTGCCTTAATTTAAATTCATAAAGTTTTTAATTTGATTTGCAGAAATATTAAAAGGGTTACAAAAAAAAATTGGGTCCATTTACGTTGTTTGTTTGCAGATGTATATATGCGAAAAGGATGAAACATAATCCTGTCGTTTGAAGCAATTAACTTGTCAGTTACAGTAAGAAAAATAACAATTTTTAATCTTATCTCGCTTATCTCGTGATAAGAACTTAAAATAAAATAATTTGTAATATATTTGTGAAGATTCTGATGAGGTAAAAATATAAGATGAAAGTGGTGAACATAATTGAGTCGATTAAGGGTGCCGGTATAATATTTATTTAATACCTGTGTCATTATTTCCCTTAACAATCATTACTTACCAAGTTAATAGCAACTTGACTATTCTACTTATACCTGAACATAATCGAGAAACAAAATAAAATAAAAAATTATTATTGAGTAGGTATAGAACAATAGGTTTTATTATAGGTATATAATATACTCTTGTACATGTTTCTTTAGCCACTTAAGTCATATTTTTTATATTTTGTATCCATCATAAACAATCAAATCTCACAAAGTTATGACAATGATGTTAAGTGGAATGAAATCATATCAATCATATCATAGAACTTCGTATGGTACGTAATATAGACTATATATAGAGTATTTTGAACTTTTGTTACATATAAAGATGTTCAAAACACGATCAATCAATTCAATGTAGGAAAATTGAATTCTAATATTTGACTAATAGTAGAGTTTCTAATCTAAAAAAAGATGAAAAAAATTTAAAAAAAGAAAATTGATTTCATAATGATGATGATAGGGAAAATTCTATAAATGATTTGGAAAATTTCAAATGAAAATTGTAAATTGTAATATTTATATTTGTATCCCATTATCTGATGTATGTTTTAGAAAGTATGACGTGATTTCCTAAATATTTTTAAGTTATTTTAGTTTATCTAATTTATTAACTAATATCGATTTTCCAATCAATAACATACTTATATTATGCTAACATCCACCAAATAAATTTGGTACATGTACATGTTTTTATAAAATGACAGGCGTATAATCTGTTTTTGTACGCAAAATTCATTAATTAAAGCTTTATAAATAAAAATTTACTAACCAAAAACATAAAAAAAATTTAAATAAATAATAGATACAAAATATTTTTAATCGATAAAATTTCCATTATATTTCCACAAAAGTTTCAAATAAATATCAACCTAAAAATTATTGAAAAAAAGACAACAATTTTATAACACAGGCCAAGTGAGGAAAAGCTCGTATATTATGTATATTAAAGTCATAAGTAAAATGGTAGCCAATATGTTAATCATATTTTCCATGCATAAATGTGGTATATGAAATGTTCACACCATTCCAACATAATTGTTTTATGTTATATTGTCATATATGTCTGATTTAACACATATATTCAAGCTTGGTAGTGACATGGAGTCAACAGATTGCAAAAAATAACACCAAACTGAAATAAATGTATGCAAAAGCGTATTTTTTGTTGTAAATTTCGATTTAATCAAATCGAATTAAAAATTGAACAAAAAATGGTTTTTGTTAATAAAAATTGATTGAAATTCATAATTAATTAATGCCAAAATGAGTTAAATTGTTCGAATTAAAACAGCTTGCACAAAATTTAAACTATCAAAAAATAATATTCATATATATATATATATATATTAGGGATTAAAAAATATAACTTTAGTTAAATATCTCAATTTTACAGTTAACTCGAGTGTTCAATAGGAAGATGCTCTATCTCCGATACTCTTTAATCTCTTGTTGAAGTACATTTTTCGTAAAACTGAAACACCTCAGCGCAGCATCAGGTGCTTGTATATGCAGATAACACATGCGTGATTGAACTGAAGAGCAATGGAGTGAAGGAACTACTTGATCCGCTAGTAGAGTTTTCAGCTTCTGTTGGACTCCAGATCAATGATTCCAAAATGAAATACATGATCTCTGGTTATAGGGATAATGGCACTCCAGATTTTAGTAGTGGCTACTACACGTTTGAATGAGTGAGGAGGTTTAAATATTTGGGCTCTCTTATAAGATATATCAGTCAGGATAATAGTGTGATAATAAAACGCGAAGTAGATAGTAATTACCGAACTCGGTGAATTAAATCGGTAAATTTTACAATTTTACAATTCCATGAATTATTTAGTTAAATGGACAAATAAAACTCAGAGTTGTAAAATTTATAGAAAAGGGACCGAGATCAATTTTTTTGGCTTTAGTGAGTTTCTGTAATATATTTTTTATTGTTTTACCTAAACAATGGACGACTGCCAAAGTTGAAATTGAGTCATTTATTGGGGAAATATTAACTAAGTGAACGCTATAAATTCAATCGTCAGCGCTCACGTAACATTTAAAAATGGTCAATAGCGAATTTTTTTTAAACTATATAAATCCACAAAAAAATGAAATATGTGAGAAGAAAACTTTATTTTATGGAAATAGTGTCTATTTATTTTTATTTTTAATTATTAAAATTGTAATAATTAGAAAACAGTTTTATCATTTTAAATCCTTAAAAATAGCAAAAAATTCTATACTGTGTTGTGGCATAAAATTGCAAATTTATAATTTATTTAAGTCTTTGTGGAGTAAACAGTTAATTATTAAAAATTGTTAAAGTCTAGTATGTATTAGAATCTACCTGTAGACAAATATTATTAGTGGTTTAAAAAACATTAATTCGAGCATAATATATGTATTAAATTTGTACTTAAATATCCATCGATGACGGTGGTTCACATGGAACTCCACAAAATATGTTTATCCAATTCCAAAAACTTCATGAGTCAAATTTCACAAACCACATCTGTTATGGTTTTGTGTTTTCAATTTTAGAGAGTCTCTAGTCTATATTCTGTGAGGGAACAAAATTCGAAGTTCCGCCACGCTTAATATATACATATGTCCATTGTACGTACATATACGAAATTATAGATTAATGATACGTCTGATACGTATTTGTATTTCTACTAGAGGTGAATCATATGGCCACCACTGTAACATGTATTCGTGGATTTGAATTAATCGGTACGATTTTGTTTGGTATGCATGACCAAATAAAATAAAATAATTGAATATTAGTATACCTACACAATATAATGTATAAACATAAAGTTTACGAGTGAGGGATAATGACATTATTAATTAAATTTTATGAATAGGATTAAGAATATGTCAGAAAAAAACATTGGCCGGATAAAAATTTCATTCTCCCCTAGAGACAACTATATTAATTTCATAAAAAAAAATTATAATCCATTAAAATTTCCATTCAATTTCGTTAATTCAACAAACTCCATTGAACCATTAAAAAAGAGCAAAACACAAAATCGTTTTGTGCAATTTAAAATCTCAGACACAATTAAGCATTTTGAAAATAAAACCGTAATCTCCCCAAAGGATACCCATTAAATACAAAAAAAAGTTCACAGAAAACGTTTTTACTGATTTATCTCTTAATTTTTCATTGTGTCGTCTAATATTTAAATTTTAACATTAAATTTAACATTAATAAAATATAAAAAAAAAATCTAAAGGAAAATTACTGTTAAGCGGAAAATTAAACGAAAAGGATCATATGAATTGTTTGATTGCGCTTGGAAAAAAGTTGATTTTAAACAGTATAAACAAATAAAAAAAAGGATTGAGTCAATAAACATTATGGCGAAAAAGGCTTTTTGTAAGGTTTGTGTTAACATATTTTTTTTTCTAAACGAAACAAAGCTATTACGTAAGCTAAATTATTATCAACTTCCCGTTGCGTCTCTGTAAAATTTATTTTCTTCTCGCATAACCATTACCAAACAATTATTTTATGTATTTGTATCTGTATATATAATTATATAAACATAAATGTAAGTATAAATACATATATACTATACAATATATATGCATATATATATTATTATATATATATATATATATATATATATATATATATATATATATATATATATATATATATATATATATATATATATATATATATATATATATATATGTATGTATATATATATATTTACGTTATTTTAAATTAATTAGAATTTAAATTAAATTAATTAAAAGCAAATTAAAGTTTACTTTGTATAATTTTTGTTTTAAATAATTAAATATGGTAAACATATTTTGTTTTGTTCGCTTTGTTTTATTTTTCAGTTAATACGAAAACTCTCTTGTAGATTTTTAAAGATGAACATTTTTATTTATTGAAATTAGTTTTCTGTTTCATTTTGAGGGAGAGTAAAACTTTTTAGCTAGCTTTTTTTTATGAATGAGTTTTTAACGAATTTAAGTTGTTTGTTGTTATTTCTCGTTTCTTATTTCTGTAAAATTGATAGCATTAATTATAGTAATTGGTTTTTTATAAAATTGTTGATTATATTTTATCTAGAAAAATTGTTAATTGTAATATACGTGTCTAGACGAAATATAAAGAAAGCTTATTTTGATATTAGCACCATTGACCCGAAAATATTAAAATCAAAGCCAAATGCACTCATGTATATATTATTTAAACATTACAAATTAAGATGCCATTTTTTATAATAAAACGACAACCATATGCCATCCAATTTATAACCGAAAAAAAACAGAAAACATTAAAAACAGAACATAAAAAATATGGATTTTATTCCAACAGTTTCAAAAAACCTAGATATCCAATAATAAAGTTTAAATTATAATTTTTTGCGCGATGTCTTCTTCTTCTCGCCCGTTTGTATTACACTCGTACATTTATAAATTTGGAATTCTCTATGCAATTTTCAAACAAACAATAAACTTATAAATTTTATTTTAGACACAATTTTTACTGGCACTGAATACAAAATAGCTAAGAAGTTAAAATAAAATAAAAATGTTAACGTTCTTTTTAACTGTCGCGAAAAAAAAAAAAATTTTTGTATTTCAGTTATTATTTCTGTACATTTTTCTGTTCTATACATTTTAAGTTAAAAGTTTCCATACTGCTGAATCTCGTTTTTCTGAATAAAATGCAAAATTTTGTTCTTCAGTTTTTTAAATACGAAATAACTTATTTTCCTTTTCTAAGCTTTTATTTTAACATTTTGAACTTTTTGAATAATATAATAATGGAAGAAAGGAAATTTATTTTCACGATGTCTTCTTTACCGAGAACGAGAACAAAAAAATAAGTAAATAAATTGCATAAGAAAATACAAATAAGTTTAGAGCTTTTGCTGGTTTGTTCTTGTTTATTTGTACATTTAGCGTTCTGCTACAGGTTGATTTTAATTTAAACTTTAGATTGTTTTTATTTGACAATAAAATTAATAATATAAAAGCTTTACCAGTTTAACTTAGAATGACTGTAATTATTTTAGTGGATTTCGTGGAAAATTGAAATTGGATCGTATTTTAACCAAATTCGTTTTTATAATATTTTAATTAAACATTCAGTTGCAAGAATTAAGTTTAATTTAAATAAATATATTATATATATATATATATATATATATATATATATATATATATATATATATATATATATATATATATATATATATATATACATATATATATATATGTATATATATACATAATACAGTGGCAGAATTTTATTTTCACTTAACCTTATTGATAATTCAGTGAACAAGACAATACATAAGAAAAGAAAGTCACTATAAAGTTAACATTGTTGTGAGTGTGCCAAATGTTACACTTATCATTTTATTTTTATTTAGCACTGATTGACAAATTTATTTTTTACTGCTAGAAGTAAAACATAATTTCGCGTCATCCTGGTCTTCATTCGATAAATTTTTCTAAATTTAAAGTTCTATTAAAGATATAAAATCTGTTAATGTTTCTAAACAGTAGTTCATTGCAGTGTATGGTTTTTTACGAAAGGAGCCTAGTATCTCATTTTATATTTCAACTACCCCAAATGTCCCAGGCAATGTCACTTTGACTTATAGGTGGTTTCCAGGCCAACATGGTATTGAATAAGCATATAATCTAATACAACTTTTACAAAACAAAACCATAATCATTTATTCTACTTATGAATATAGGGATTGAGTGTATACGTAACATCAAATGGCAGTAAAGTAGACTTATGATAAATTTGAAAATATTTGAGAACTCCATTAAACTTTTAGCATTTTAAAAGCAATTCTGTAACAGATTTAATTATATTAATTATAATGTTCAATTCACAAACCACCCGAAATGCATTCAAATAATTGTGCTTTAAAAATTATTTGTTCACTACAGAAAAAAAGCGTTAAATAAAAATGCTTTCTGGGAAAACAAACTTTACATGCTAAATATAATTATGAAGATAAAAAATACCAGGTAGAGGGGTATTAATATTTAATTCTATTTTTGTCCAAAAATGGAAAATGAAATTCCACCCAAAAAACACAAAAATAAAAAAAAATGTTAGAAATATAAACACAAATGTCACAATATGTTCTGCTCTGAGCTTTTGTTTATTCTATGTATATTCATTTATATATATATATATATATATATATATATATATATATATATATATATATATATATATATATATTATACATATATATATATATATATATATATATATATATATATATATATATATATATATATATATATATATATATATAAATACATTTTTGTTTTG
Source organism: Tipula unca (assembly GCA_951394425.1). Classification (NCBI taxonomy): domain Eukaryota; kingdom Metazoa; phylum Arthropoda; class Insecta; order Diptera; family Tipulidae; genus Tipula; species Tipula unca. The sequence continues at coordinate 1,262,361 of OX596382.1, forward strand.
TTGGGTTTTGTGTATATGAATATATGTATAGGTAAGTTCTGCTTGCTGTTCATTAAAATATATAAAAAGGACGACATGAAATATAAAAGGTGTTGACAGCAGATGTTTTTTTTTCGAAGTTAATAAACAAGATTTTAATTTAATTTTTTTCTATTTTGTAATTTTTAGTTTATCCGTGTAGGTAACTTTCGGACAAAATTATAATTAAAATAATATATATATATATATATATATATATATATATATATATATATATATATATATATATATATATATATATATATATATATATATATATATTAATATATATATATATTTATATAGAAAACTTTCTCCCACTTTTGGTTAAGCATACGGCATATTTTATGTATGAGCTAACGTTCAGTATGTGATTTTTTTTATCAATTTTTTATTCCGAATAGCTACATATACACATATATATAAATATAAAATATAAAATAACAATACATATTATTATAAACTTATTATACATGTCGTGCTTTAGGCTTTCTCGACCCAAACCATTTATAATTATGTGTATATACTGCTGGTACATATTAACATTAATATTACCTTAGTCGAATAATATAAAATATTAAATCAATACAAACATTTTAACGAACCCTATATGTATACAATAATTTTTCCAAACAAATAAATTATATTCTTTCGAATTTGGTTATTGAACCAAATCTTTGAGCATGAATAATTTTATTTATGTATATTTCAATTCAGGATTTTGCGTTATTATTTTATTTGCAGTAAAATATAAAGTAAAATATAAAAATGTTCTCGAGAGAGGATACAAATTGGGACCTTAAAACCAAAATTGTAGCATAGTACTTGAATGCCATTAAAAATAGAATACTTATGTATGTATATAGAAAAGCTCTCATTACCGATTTATAAAACAAGAAGGTATGTTTATATGTATATATATATATATATATATATATATATATATATATATATATATATATATATATATATATATATATATATATATATATATATATATTTATATATATATATATATATATATAAATTAAAATTTATGAAATTTATAAAGGAAAACAAAGAAAAACGAACAATATTTTGTGTCTAAATTTGAAATTTTAGGCAGGTAAAATGTATTTATATTTTGGCGTTGTAATTTTTTGGAATTATTATGTTTTTTGCTTTTATTTTATATTTATACGTGCGAAAAATTATTAAGTTTTTCATTTATATAAAAAGTATGTTACTATGTTTATGTGTATATCGCACTAACTTATTCACAATAACCATAATATAGTCCTTGAACTTTTAAACTTTATACTTTGGTTAGTTTTGTTATAAAATAGATGACTTGACTTTTCATAATTTTAAAAATTAAACCATTAATTAATTTAGAATCATTCCAACAATATTCGGTGCACATTAAATTGATAATGTATTTCCCAATGGTGTGATGACCCTATCATGCTAATAAATAATTCAATTTTTATAACGAATACCTGATGGTGTTGATAACTATTTAACCACGATAGATTTATATAACTATAACATGTCACCCAACACAAAATTTTTAATGATATTTCGACTTTGATGTATGTATATACATATATATATATATATATATATATATATATATATATATATATATATATATATATATATATATATATATATATATATATATATATATATATATATATATATATATATATATATATATATATATATATATATATATATATATATATATATATATATATATATATATATATATATATATATATATATATATATATATATATATATATATATATATATATACCTATATATATATATATATATATGTACATGTGTATGACTCCTTTTATTTGTACATACATATATATATATAGATACTGTTTTGGATGAAACTTTAAAAGTCAAAATGGAATTTTGATTGTGAAAAATAGTTTTGCATTATACAAATACTAAAAACGACATATAACAATTTTCCTAAACGTGACTTGACTATATAAATTGTGAATGTGACTTCAAAAAAATTAGTATGGTTTAAAAAGGCTATATATTAAACGTACATATATATGCATATTATAAACACAAAGAATGAATGGACGAGATGGAGGTGACCAATCCAAACATAATTATGTATATGTGGGTAAAATTTTATTTTAATTTATGAATAGGCTAGAGATTGGTATATTAAACCGCTAAGTTTAAGTGAATTTTAGTTATTTTCAAATGGAATTTCGCTGTTACCACGAATCTGATTCCATGTCTTTAATTGATTGAATGCGAACACTATATGGTATATAATATGGAAAAAATCCACATACATACATATATTTTTTGGTTAATAGAAAACATCAACCCAAAAAAGCAATAGCAATAATAATAACCATAATAATTAAAATAAATAGCAAACCATCTCACATGATACATAGAATACCACAAAATAAAAAAAAATTAAGAGACATGAATTAAGTGATAACTTTTCCTTAGAGAAAAACTAACTAATTAAAAGTTTTCAATTTTGTTATTTTTCCTAAAATTGAAAAATCGACAAAGTTTCCTAACCGCCATAACAAAACAAAAAACTTCGGAACAAAAATTAATTTTTCTGTCGAGGAGTCTTGAGCTTTCGTATCGATTCGAACGTATGTAAGAAAAGTTTAGTTTTTTATGCAGATAAGTATATATATACATATATATATATATATATATATATATATATATATATATATATATATATATATATATATATATATATATATATATATATATATATATATATATATATGTATGTATATAGTATTTAATCTAGTTAAAAATAAATACTCATATCGATTTTCTTTTTACTTACAACCAATTATTATAATATACCCATAACAAGAACTAAATCAAAAACATATAACACCGAACAGAGTTGCTTGGATAATATAATCCAAGAGCATTAATATTCTAAACATATAAAAATACTTATAAAACATACAACATTTACACCTACTAATTTACCATAATCTCTCGCTCTCATATGGTAAAAGGCTCACACAATAAAAACCATATTCATTAACAACAAATCCTCGACTAATCACTGAATGGTAAATATGTATGTTATTCTGGTTTCACTTTCGAAATCCTCTTCGACAATATTTTTTAGTCCTGTTAGTTTCCCAAAAAAAAAAATAAAAAAAATTATCATTACACACACTGAAAAAAAACGAAAATACACAGCAGAATTAGATCGACATTTTTTGTGTGTATATTGATTGAATTGTATGGGAAAACGTGACTTGAAAAATAAAATTGGAAAATTAGAATTTCACAAAATAAACAGACTAATTTGTCGGATTAGTTTGTGCCTATAATACACACAAAATAAGTTGGGAGTCTGATATGAGTTTGAAGATATAAATATTATGATAGAGATTTTACGTGGGCTTATTATTCTTATTGTATATACACACACATACAAAAGCTTGAGGCGTCGAATTAATATTCTTTTGTGTGATATCAGATTTGTAATAGCTACAATTAAATTTAAAACTATATTAAAGTTTTTGATTGTGTTTTTTTGTTGTATTTGTATATAAATATTAATTGAAATACTAATTGGATTTTTTTAATACAAATTTAACACCTGTTACGTATTTCGAAACTATATACACATATATACCTATATATATATAGTAAAAGAACGAACCGTTTAATTTTCAATCTCCACCAACACCGCGAACCGAAGTTTTCGGCACTATAAATAAATACACGTACATGTGTACATTCATACATATATGATGAACTTTGAACTTTTTTTCTATTGTTGATTTTCCCCAACTTTCAAAATTCAATAAAAAAATACTTGTCCAAATTCGATTATTTGTTCTGTTTATCTATTCATTAAGATATCAATCAAAATTCAGTGATGCGAAAATTCAGTTATTATTATTCTTTTTATTTTCCGAAAAACCAATTTTCTATACTTATACTCTTATCAATATATTTTTACTGGGGTACGTACATATATGTATATGTGTGTGTATAGCATAACAATAGTTGTTGGTGGTTTTATCTTGTTTACTAGAAAGTTCATTCTTATTATATCACATATAATTCATATTTTTGCGTAATTTTTTTTGCTTGTCTTGTTTTTAAATAAAGGTAAAAAGTTCAATAGTCAGACGATATTTTTTTATATATAAGATTAACATGAGCTTTTGAACTTATGTATCATATTTCAGATATAATCAATGAATTTTCCTGCGGGACTTATTAAATAAATTGTGTATATATATTTTATTTGGTTCGTAAACAGAATGATTATATTATATGGTTTATGATTCGATGAAATCTCAAAACAATCTTTATGTGTGGCAGGTTATGAATTCCTTTCATATGTACATAATATATATATATATATATATATATATATATATATATATATATATATATATATATATATATATATATATATATATATATATATATATATATATATATATATATATAGTATATATATATATATATATATATATATATATATATATATATATATATATATATATACATATATATATATATATATATATATATATATATATATATATATATATATATATATATATAAATATATATATATATAACACTGTTTTCATTTTTATGAATGTTTAATTTTTCGTTTATATAGTCTTCGTGTAGATTATAAATTAGAAATATGTAGGATATCCTTCAATTTCATAAAAAATAAATATAAATGTTGAAAAACAACAAAAAAAATCTCCGTATAAAATTACAAATAATATTCATGACCATAATTTATGATTAAACTTTTAACAATAATACATATATCTTCCATATATAAATTTCTCATATATACCTTTAATATATAAATATTTATACTCGTATAGCAATAATTTTATTATATTCCAAGTATAAATCCACCTATCTAATGCAACAATCATGTAATAAAACATAACTTTTAACAATTTTAACAAAATTAACTTACAACAAAAGTTCAATTATCTTTTTTTTCCTCTCTACTACCGTAATAAAAATCATAACAATAATTTTCATTTCATCATTTATATTTCCCGTCCCTTCTATTCTGTTTTAGTTTTCCTCATAATACTGAACGTATTCGTGGAACAAAAAAGAATAGCAAACAAAAAGTACGCTAAAAGTAAAGCCACAATATGATATTGCCATTATCATTATTATCATTAAGAGTGTAATTTTCATTTTTTAAGGGATTTTTCTTTTGAAAAATTCATAATTTTTATGATTTTCATATAAAAAATTTAAAGACAAAACAACAAAAATATTTTTTATTACATTTTATGATAAAGTTTTTTTTTGAATGATAAAGTCGGGATGTTATATTTAACAGTAGTACCAAATATCGAGCGTTTGCAATGCAGGACTGCTCTACTACTTCAAACATATATACATATATACCTATATATATATATATATATATATATATATATATATATATATATATATATATATATATATATATATGTATATATATATACATATATATATATATATATATATATATATATATATATATATATATATATATATATATATATATATATATATATATATATATATATGTATATATATATATATATATATATATATATATATATATATATATATATATATATATATATATACATATATATTTATATATATATATATATATATATATATATATATATATATATATATATATATATATATATATATGAATATGATATATATGTATATATATGAATTCAGCTCACGATTCCTTTTCCAAAAAGTTTAATTATAATTCTCGTATTCTATGTGGACTAAAAGTCGAAAATATTAAAAAAAAAGAAAAATAAAGTTTTGATAACATAATCCAATATCTAACAGATTTGTACAATTTCATTTTTCATAAAAATTTAATCAATTTTATTTTAAAAATAAAACTCTCAAATTTTAAAAGACAAATATCTTCTATGTATGTACAATAACAAATAAATGAAAACCTCTTAAAATCCACTTTGTATATGAGAGACAACAAAATAAATATTTTATTTTTTAAAAAACTAGTTTTCCCGTTTAATCTTAGAAAATTAATCGATCTGGATTATTGTACTTTTATAACTTACATAGATGTAACTGTTTAATTTTAATCCATTGCAATATCTAGAAAGACATAGTACACATATATGAACACAATTATTATACAGAATTGAAAATGACATAATCTGTTGCTATTTTTAATGTAGTATTGGAATATATTCATACTGTATAAGTAATCTAAACTAAATTTAATCTGTTGTATTTCGTTTGAAGAGCGATCATCATCACATATACTATTATAGTTTATAACTAGTGTATTTCAATCACGGCCCATCAAATCAACTATAAATCACAACCGACAATTTCATCGTTTTATTTTTTGTATAATTTCATTACTTTTGAGTCTTTCTTTCAAATTTTCCAAAAATAGAAAATTAAAATAAAATTAAAAATGTCTATTTCAATTTAAATTTATTTTTATTTATTTACAAATAAATAAATTTTCATGAAGTAATTTTCTTAATTTTATTACTAGTTTTTCTTATATTATGTATGTATGTGTACAACATAAAAACAATTTTCTTTCTTCAAACTATAATACATACAACTACATATATTATAAACTAAAACACTTGGGAAAAGTTGGTCGAATCTATTTTGTTGTTGTTTTGTTTCATTTTCTAAATAAACATTAAAACTAAAGTCATAACAAGTGGAATGGAAAAATGTAATTAAAATGGGAAACTCAGTCAAAAATACAAAAAATCATATCTGTAACGACAACTATGTCTCTCGGTTAGTTGACATAATAATAGGTAACAAGAAACGCAATGAAATCAAAATTGAAAATGGATAATTAAAATTTATTGTGGTTTATACAGGTGATGGCAACCTAAAGAAACACATTTTTGACTGAAATATTCCGATTTAAATATAAACTTTAAAATTAAATTTATACTTCTACAATGTTTTTTCTCATTTATTGAATTACTGATAAAAGCATGCAAACCAAATACGTGTATGTATGTAGATAACATAATATATAATATGTATTCCCATATAAAAATTTATGCAAATTTTTTTTGAATAATTAATTATATATTTCAATAAATTCTAAATTTTAATGAAAATTAAAATGATTTAAAATGAAGAACCATGTATAATTTAAAGTTCAAAATTGTGGCTTTTTATATACACAATATATGTAGGAAAAAAGGATTCTATATTTAATGTTTAAATAAAATGAAAATGCAATTTTTGAGGTTGGAGATGATTTTTCAATTTCTAATCTTCCATATTGAAATAAAGAAATTTACTCAATATCTGTTAATGAATTTTAGTTATTTTATCCTATATGAATTATACAATAAATTAAAATAATATTTGTGTCAATTTTTAATAAAAGGTCCTTAATTTCAAATCAATTTTCCTGATATAAAATGCAGATTACTAAAAATGAATTAATAAAATCTAAAATCTGTTGATTGAAATTTACATATATGTATTCAAATTAAGGATCATATAGTTTGAACACCAATTGATTGCTAGTGAATTTAATTTTAAGTTGAAGTGAGCTGTAATATTTAGTTAATTAAATTAATTAAAATTCTTGGCCGGATCCGCATATAAACTTGATTAATCTAGTTTGGCAGTATTTATACTTTGATAAGAAAACCCTCGTTAATATTACTATCTTATCAAGCCTAACGATAAAGCCCATACTCGTGTTAAGTCTATATATATATATAATATATATATATATATATATATATATATATATATATATATATATATATATATATATATATATATATATATATATATATATATATATATATATATATATATACATATATACAACAACAACAACGTATAATACAACAAAAGCAGTATTTCCAAATCTACCGCATCAGCAGAATTATTAAATATAATGCAATGTCTTCATGGGTCTAAACAAAATTCAGTTAAAATAAAACAAACCTATTATTTTTTCATCATTATTGTAGTTTAAGTTTCAACGACTAACACATATGTGTTTAGCAATATTGCTAAATAAAATAAATAAGTTTGAGTTTAATTTAAATTATTGCGATTTATGTTTCTTCACCCAACATTACTCGTATAAAATGTACATATATATATATATATATATATATATATATATATATATATATATATATATATATATATATATATATATATATATATATATATATATATAACCAAATTAATAAACTTTAAAAGTTATATACTTAAGAATGACTTCAGCAATGGAATAACATTACATTATTGAATAAAAATTCATCAGCAATGGAATAACATTACATTATTGAATAAAAATTCATCAATGAAATCACAATGGACCTTATATTGAAATGGTTGATTGTTGATGTTCGAGACAATTAAAATATAACGAGAATATGTTTGGCGTTATATATGTACGTTCGGTGATTTAATCAGTTACCACCAGTTATAGTCATTTTTGAAAAAGCTTTGAGAGTGGTGGCATCAATAAATTCACATTTTCATTTCCCAGACATCGCAGGTTACAGAAGCATAGGGAAATACCACAACGCCTCGAGAAAAATATTGATTGCACGCCACATCCCAAAATAAAATACGAAAGCAGAAATCAATAAATCGGATATAAAGACATAAACATATACATACATTATAACATCATAATTCTTAAAACAATAATTTTGTTATAAAACTTAAAACTTATATTTATAATTATTGTGCTTGGCAGTCATAAAGTCGTCTATAATTTGATCGAAATTTAATTTTTGATAGCATAAGGAAAGAAAGGTAAAAATTACTGTCACGAACAATTCAATTAACAAAAAACAAAAATAGGCAAAACAAAATTTTCAAGGAACTCTCACAAACCACAAACTATTGGCTAATTCCAATACGATTTATTTACTGTAATATAGTTGATCATATTTCATTCGTTATATAATCTAAATATAGACATATTAAAATTTTTTATTTGCGTCTTCCATAAATTTACACCTAATTAAGTTTTAACTTCTTAATAGATGAGATTTTCAGAATCGAAAGAAAGAAGGGGGACAAAAGAAAGAGTTTCTTTATTCTCAACATCTCGTAAGCCTATTTTAAATGATAACTATGTATATACGCATAACATAACAAAAACAAAAAGAAAAAAGAAAAATATTGTCGATTCCAAGTCAAACATGTCAAAATACACTTGCTTATTATGTTGATTATTGACTACATAATTAAGAAATATTTTCTGTTTTTCTGTTTTATTTTATTATCTAAAAATAACTTAAATTTAACGATTAAGCGATTTGGGACCGTTTGATGCGTGCTTACAGCGACTTAATGGCACATCATTATGTGTGTACTGATAAAATTTAACATTGTATTTTGGGATATATACTATACATACATATCGTATTATGTACACACGTTTATTCAGATTTGACAATACTCAAGTGGACAGTAATTTTTATGAATCTATACTTACGAGTACATACATAATACTATACGCACATATAATGTAACATCTATTTATGTAATTAATCATTCACTCCCTTTTATTTTATGACAGGAAAACGAAGAAAATTGAAAATACGAAACAAAAATCTTCTGATGTCGTTTTTATTACTAAAAAAACAAACAAACAAACAGCGAATATGAAAACTCCACGCACATAAAAACGAAAGAAAAATAAATTTTTGAAATAATATTTTTTACGTTTTTGAATTTTATGTACATAAAGAAAGAGACATTTTTGTTGCTAGAATTTTTAATGTTTTCATGTTGTTGAAGATTACATCCACCAGATAAAAACATTTTTTTTATATTTGGGTGAACAAGATGAATACATAAAAAAAAAATTATTGATTAAATGTGGGTGTTCAAAATGAACACCTTGACCTGTATGGTGCGTCAGAATTGTGAATTTTGTATAAGCCAACTTTTTTGGTGTGATTTTAGTGAGTACATAAATTAAAATCCGTAAAACATATATGCAACCATTTAATCACCGTAAAATTCCGGTGCGTCACCCCAAAATAACTGCGAAAAACATTTCCATGATTTATTCACCATTTTTCCCCCATGATTTCAAATGCACACGAGAAAAATTTATAATTAGACAGTTTTTTTTTTCGTTTTTTAACTTGGGGGAAGCAAAACGCGAGCGACATAAATAAATATATATATATATATATATATATATATATATATATATATATATATATATATATATATATATATATATATATATATATATATATATATATATTTATATATATACATATATATATATATATATATATATATATATATATATATATATATATATATATATATATATTATATAAAAGTATTTTTCATTAATTTTTATCACGCAAACATAAATTATGTAATTAATATTTCATTAATGTTCAAACATAAGGTCAAAAGGTTTTTGACTATATAAAGATATCTATATAATTATGATTTAAGTTGATTTTCGACTTACCCATTTATTATCACTGTGGATCGCATCGTCTGAACCTAAAGATTTTCTCCACAAATACGCTATTATAAAAAAATTAAGATAATTGTGTTCCATATCACTATGCATTACAATGAATATTATTATTATAATATGTATACATTACAAAATATTTCTTAAATATATAAATACATTTTATTAACAAACACTAGATTTTAATCAATTTTTTTTCTAAAATAAAACACTTTTAAATTTTATTAAAATCACACACTAAGGAAAAATAACACTTTGTATTTTCTTTGCCATATAAGTATAAAGATAAGATTTTCTGTTTTTTCTTAATTAATTAATTTTTTATTAGATATACATACATACGAACTTAACGTTGATGCTGGGCGCTTGCCTTATTTGTATACATTTGTTGTGTAAATTCATTTAATGTGAGTTCTAGAAAGGAAACAGGATATATATATAGTTAGTCTTGGTGTATTGTATTAATTAGTTGCAAAATGTTATGTATTATAGATTTATACACAGATAACTTCTACATATTTATATGCTAAACTCCAAGAAAGCAACTCTAACTTGGTTGTGTTAATGATTAAAATTTGTATTTTATATCATATAACTCATCTAGAAAGTACATTCCATTTTGTATATTATTTATAGTTATAAAATATCTATAGGTTTATGTATACTAAATTCTTGATCATTGATTAATTGTTTTTGGTTTCTAACACCAACTCGGAATTGTTGTGTACCAACATTAATGAAAATGAGACTACCAAAATACTTGAGTAATATTTGAGTCTAAAGTCGTGTTTTTTAATTCAAAAAATTTTCTTATTGGAATGAAGTTCTGGATAGAATTTTCTCATTTTTTCAGTTAAAATCCAAATGAATTTAATATTTTATCAATAAATAAGATACATTTAATGTTAAACTACACATTTTAATTCACTATTATCGAAATAAAATCAAATTTAACTTTATTTTTCAATGTTCTGGATAAAACATTGGTTTTTTCAAGTTCGCGATAAATTCATAGTACACGAACTCGAAAAAAAAGGGAAATTTTAAAAGGAAATATTTTAAACAAATATTTTTCATTGTTTTATGCTTGATACCTGTATTATTTCACAATAGACGTCAAAAAATATAGTTAGAAGTTGAAATTTATTCAAATAAATAGAACTTAAATTAAATATATTGGTTAACCTAAATAAAATTTCCCAGTATTATTTCCGATGTTCTTATAGAACTTGAAGTTCTGTTAATAAAAAAACGCACCTAATATTAAATCATTTACGATTTAAATAAATTCACTATTTATACCTTTCAGTTTATAGGATATTTTTCGATTCTCAAATCGTAAGATGCAATCCAACAAAATGCTCGTATTTTATATCTACATTTCGAAAAGCATCAATTTGAATTCGATTATAATGAATATATTATGTATAAACTGGCTCTTCTTCAGAATCAATCAGAAGAATTCCAATTGGAATCTGGAAATTCGATAAAAACTATTTTGAGATAGGAATAAAAATTGAATACTTCCTTTTAAAATTCTGTCTAAACTAAAAATTAAAAAAAAAATTTTTCTTTAAAAATAAAACTCGATAATCAGAAACCACAACAAAGACGATTTTGGTTGAACAAAATGAATTTCAATTCAAAAAATAAAATTATGTTAAACATTTTTTGGTTGAAATTCCAGTTTAATATTTGATTCGCAGTGATCATTGCAATAAGGGTTCTGAGCAAATTTTTCAGGATATAAAATTTAGCATTTATTTAAAATACAAATACAGAAATACTTGTCTGACATATTTCGGTGCGATATTGGATGCCCTTGGAAGGTAGCTGAGACGACACAGCACAGAAACTGTTACTAAATTTGTTGGGTTGATGATTAAAATTTGTATTTTATCGTACAAACCCATATAGCTGATCTATAAAAATATAAAAATTGACCACATTTTTCAAGCCATTAATAATTTTATACACATACATACATATGTATATCATATATTTTTTTTACAATAAAACCCAAAACTCAACATAAAATATATTAATAAATTTTGTTATCGTTCCATGGAAAAATTAATTTCCCAAAATGTGTATGAAAATTATTTTCATAGCCGACCATTTTACACCATCCGTCTTGTTATGGTATCATTTTGATTTAATATCATTTTGTCTAATGAATTGGCCACCAAACGAACATTTTTTTATTTGTTTTTTTATCAAAACAAATAATGTTTCCAATTTTTCTTCTATTTTTTGTTTTTTGTTATTAATCCGATTAGAAATTTTTTTTTTTTTTTTTTTTTGAAATGATAAAAATCTTGTATGGAAAATATTTTGCTTTAAATCTAGCAACATTGAAACGCTCCAAGCAGAATGGAAAGAACAAAAAAAAAATGCTTTCGTATCAGAAAAAAAAGAACAGCAGCAAAACAAAGTGGAATAAATAAAAATGAAATTTATTTTCCTGTCATAGTTTTTTTTCCTGTATCGCATCTCATATACCAGAAGTCACTTTAAAGCTACTTCCAAAATTAAATAGCTAAAAATGGAATTGTTTGAAATATATATAGTACATTGTGTGTTGAACTTTTTTCGGTTTTAATCCTTCAAGTATTTCTGTACGTTTTTTTCTGTTATTCAAATGAGTATTATAACAAAGTGAATTTTCCCATTTATGTTTCCTACTACAATAAGCTTTATGATAACAGAAAGTGCAGAAAATAATCTACATTCAATATACAAGTTTGTTGACTATCTGACGACATTAATGTTAATTTCAGAGTAAATTCCAATAAATGTATAAATATTTAAATTTTACTCGCTATAGCCAATATCCAATTATTTTTTTCGGTTGACACACAGAGCTGTCTATATACTACCTAAATGACTTGTAATTATAAATGGTTCTGGGAAGAGTCAGAAATATTTTAAAATTTGATTATTTTAGTTGATAATAAATACTTTTTATTGAATACGAATTTCATTACGTAAATTTATAAAATTTTAATAAAGTGCCATTATTAGTTGTGCTTAATAATGGATTTAATTCATCATTGAAAATATCGAAATGTAGTTATACTTTGAGTTCACGCTACAATTAGTATGACATAATTAGTTGCTCAAACCATTTTGGATTGTAATCCAACTATAGCCATACATACTATATTAGTAATTTACTAATTTAAGAAGATGATGAACTACCGAAATCGTTATTGTAAAAATTATTTTTGTCAGTATAAGCACGCATGCGGTTTTTCAAAAGTATTAAAATGTATTTTATTATATATTTTAACTATAATAAACCAATAAAATAATATTTTATGTTTATTTTTTAATACATAATACATAAAAAAAAATTGTATTGTCAAAAAAGTGAAATAAGTATACACATTAATACATTTTTTAATAATAATTGATTCCAGTTATCTGAATTCATTCTTTTAATAAAAACAAACCATCTAAATATGATATTTCTCAATCATTTCAATGCCTTGGCCCTAGATACTGATTAAATGACAACTTGTTGACACTTTGTACTTACATATCTGCAATAAATACAAAATACTACTAAAGTTGCCTAACATGTTCATATCTCATCTCCTATCTCATTTCATCAGAATCGGCAATGTTCGGTGATCCTATATTTTATTATAGTAAGAAATATCACGAAAAATTGTCATTTCATTAGAATAAACCTGGCCTTAAATTTTTGCTGACTTGGTATAACAGATTAAATAAAGAAGCACAGCATTATAGAACATTGTATTTACTATTTTTTATTTTACTTTTATTTTTATTTCTTTTTGTGATAATATTTGTTGTTTTTATTTTTAATTTTAAATATCGATTTCGGATGTCTCCTTCTTCAGTTTCTTAAAATTACTCAGAGTAATTTGAGAAACTGAAGAAGGAGACCTCCGAAATCGATATTTAAAATTAAAAAAAAAAACAAAAAATATTATCATAAAAAGGAAGAAAAATAAAAATAAAATAAAAAATAGTTTTATTTATATATACATAAATTAAACAGTGATAAAAGCACACAAAATAATAAAAATGGATATCCATATGTATATAACCGTATAGTAAATTTGTGGTAATTATTTTTTTGACACAATATTTTTTCCAATATAATGCTAGATATTTTTTACAGCTGGTCACATTCGTTAGAGTAAGGGTTCATCGAGGATTTTGGGCTAATGATTATAGCAATAAGGATATTATTCTTTAAAGATAAAGTAAAATCACACTTCTTGTTATCATTTATGACAGACACACAGGCACATACAGACATTTTCCAAAAAAAATAATCAACGTACATATGTGAAAAACTAAAAACTGAAAAATAATTTTTATAGTATTAATACAATATGTACATACATAGATATATTTTATCCTTACAGCTTATCATATATGGGTATGAGAGTATTTTATGAGTACTTATTATGTTTGAAGTATAATTTCACATAAGATTATTATGTAATAATACAGTACTTAGGTTAATGTCACTGTTGTATGTAGATGGTCAAGCCGAACTAACGAGTTTACACACAAGTTTTAAATTTTCAAATATGTTATATGTATACCTATGTACATAATTATAATATATCTACATATGTATATAATTTTATATTCTATATATTCTAAACAGTTATATCGAATTAATGAGAACATAGCTACTAGTATATATCCACCTCCGATTAAACAAATTAAAAAAAAAAATTCAAATTAGGTCAATTATCTGATATTAATTATCTTAAATCACCGGGTGAATGGTTTAACATTGTTATACCGTATATACATTGAACCATATGCCATATAGGTACAAATATATGTATTTATACCCTACATACCCATCTAACCAAACACACATTAGAATAATAAAATTCCATCCCTTTTATTGTATATCACATAGACAAAAAATAAAATACACAAACCACCTCCTTACCATTATAGCTTTTCTATCAAAATACAATGTATGTATATGTACGTCGACAATCTATTTGTACATGGATTGGCATGTATAACAATAACAATACCAATCAGGGAAACGAATGAAAAACAAAAGAAAAAAACAAAAAAAGGTCATGATAAATACGAATACCTTTTCATTTTAAGTTTGATGGAATACGTGAATATCTCATGAGACCATCCGTTGTACTTTTCATGGTTTTACCATTTTATTGTTACTATTTCATCTTCATCTTTCAAACATTTCCATCAACCACGAATATTAAATGATTTTTCTAGTTGTTTGTGTGTGTGTGTTTGTGTGTATGTGTGTGTGTGTCTGGGTGTGTGTATTGTTATGTTATACAATTTTTTCGTGTTATAAGGAAAATGGAAAATCATAATAAAACATGAATTTTCTTTAGCAAAGCATTAAATTTAGTGTTTATCTGTGTGTATATGTAGTATCCGTATTGTTTTGTATAAAGTTTTTCTCACGATTTTCCTTCCACAAGTAAAAATAATTTTTCTTACATAATTATTGATTTATTTATAAATTGTTTAGTTATTTTATGTGTATATGGTGTATATTTAGCGTTAGGCATGTGTATATATAGGATGAGCAGTTAGTTATTCCAAATTTTCTTAAATAACAACAACAACAAAAAGTTTTTTCCGATTTTATGGTTATTTTTTCTCTCGATTACTGAAATTGTTGTTAGTGTTAAATGATGTATCGTGCAAAAATATTACGTTTCCATTTAATTATGTTTTTTTTTTGTTGGTTGGCTATCGAAGATTTTATGTATAGGAAGTTCATTAATTTTCGATTATTGATCGAAATTTGAAAAAATGTGTTATGAGGGATAATATTTAACGTGTTGAATTGAATACAATTTAATTTGTATTTTTTGTGAAATTTATTTTCGAATTTCATGATTAAAATATAGGGATTTGTTCTTTCGTTTTGTATTACAATAAATGACCCAATTACAGTAGAAATAGATGTTGAAGATATGGGTAAATTGATAAAATTTTACTCGTATTGTTCTTTAATACTTAATAGTTAATTGTTTGTATTCCAAGATAACTTTAAATCCGGACTTCATTTCTATGTAACAAAGAGTCACAGTTTGCAAAAATAAAATAATAAATATCCAAGAAGTTATTTAACACCAAATTTTAGTCTGTACTATTTGTAAACTTATATATATTTAAAAATGTAAAACGAACATAAAATTTATTTTCTAATCATAGTTTGTCACTACATGACAAGCTAGATATTAAACTTTCTCAAATTACCATCATCAAAATCATATTAAATTTTTTCACTTTTATTTATCCAATTACATCACATTTTATCTAAAAATAAAAATAACACTTTTTGTGGCAAAACATTTTATCCATTTTCATGATTTTCATGAACATCGCTGTGTAATATACACATATGATAGAGGGTTGCCTTTAAGGATTGTTAAATGGAAAATCAATTTTATTTTCCAATTTTACACACGAATAATAAATAAACTTCGTTCCCCCAACTAGATAAATATGTATGTATCAAGCATGGCAATATTTAATTTTTGTTTCCTCTTCTTTTTCAAAACGATTCTTCAATGTCGAAAGACGTGAAAAAGGGTTTCATTTAATCAAAAAAAAAGATTTCAAGATTTGCTTTTTATAAGGAAATCCATTCCACTCGACTCAATTGAATTAGATTTAAAGAGGCGAAATTATAAACATTAAAAAAATGAGAAACTAAAAATTACATTTAATTAAAATTAAAGTAGAAAATTACAATTATTAGTTTATATAAGATGATATCCGGCTAAGGGTGAATCTCTGTGTTTATCAGCCAACATCTTTTATTCCGTCATCTTTTTGATATATCATTTCTATATACATATGTATATATATGTATATATATATATATATATACATATATAACTATATATATATATATATATATTTTTTTTAATTAATTTTAATTCAATTTATCCATTTATGTAATCAATCTAGTTTAGTCAAATGCATATCATAAATTTTCACTCAAATATATTAAATTCACCACCGAATTTTCACTTTTCTTTTCACTAGATAGAATCACAAATTTTTGGCTTTATTTAACTAAATTCACAAAATAATGACTATGATTTTTATTTTTAATTTTTTTAAATATCATTTAATATCAAACATTGAATGCCGCAGTTTTATGGAATTCATGATTATAAATTATTTTATTCTTTCCGGTTGGTTTGCGACAGTAAAGACAAAACAATATTATAATGACAAAAAAAATCACGTTTAATTTATTTATTTTTTTGACAGAAAGACGAAGAA
The DNA here is from genome assembly GCA_951394425.1 of Tipula unca. Classification (NCBI taxonomy): domain Eukaryota; kingdom Metazoa; phylum Arthropoda; class Insecta; order Diptera; family Tipulidae; genus Tipula; species Tipula unca. Next base: position 1,280,209 of record OX596382.1, read on the forward strand.
AACTTGAAACAAAAACAAATATATCCCGCGATTACCGACAGTAGAATTTTATTCTTAGTTTATTTGTTTTTTTATTTTTTTTTATTTATTAATTTTAGAGAAAAAACTACTGTGTGTTTCAACGGTTGGAAATAAACTGATATCGTATTTGTTATATTTTTATTTCTCTGTGTGCTGTTGGTTATTTTCACATTTTAATATTTTTCTTCTACTCGTATATATATTTTCTTATTTTGTGCGATATGATGAATTTTTGTTATTGTACATTTTCCAATTTTCCAGTATTTTTCTCTGCTTCAGAGTTTATTTTATGCGATATGATATGCATGAGCATGGACCAAAAGTGGATGAATTTATTTTGAAAGAGAAAATTTGCGAATGAATTTGAGAATGAGTGTTGTGAAAAAGAGGAGAAAATGTATGTACTAAAATTGAAAATGTGTAGACATTTATTAAAGAGATTTGCGAAAAATTACACAAGAAAACTAAATGAACCCACATGTCTGATCTCCAAGTCTGAAGAAATATGAAAAATAGTTTCACAACATTTTACTATACGCCATGTACGAATGATAGAGTTCCAAATACAAGTACATCATACAGTACTTGTTTAATAAACTCAATTCTTGTCAAATTTTATTGCCTGATTTTATGAAAACACATCACATTTTAGAGTAGATTTTATACTTGAAAAAAAAATCTATCCTTACATCTTCCCTATCTACTTTAACGATTTTTTTTTCATTATTATTTTGCTTTTCTCAAAAGACAAGTAAAGATCATAAAAAATAAAATATTCGAGTGTGATGGGAAAATTCAATTCCCGCAATATTTTGTTCTGGTTGTTAGTAGATATTTTTCTATACAATGTTTCATGTAATCCACATACATATATAGTAAAAAAAAGACTTACATTATGATAATACATAGTCTTAAATATGTTAAAAGGCAAACTGGAGATATTGATAATTTGATTTTAAAGCTTTTATTGAGATTTCACAAATAACGACATAACTAATTGCCCAAAATTATTGCAGAAAAAAATAAATGTAATAATAATAAATTAATTAATTAAAATGTGTAATTTCAACTGAGGACGGATAAAATTAGTTTAATAGTTATTAATTCTAAGTTACAATTCTACGCGATTTGCTTCAATGAAAATTTATGAAACAAGAATGGGACGAAATGAAGTAAAATTAAAATAAATACACAGAGACAGGACTTAGTTCGTAATTTCACTTCGCTCTCGTTTAATTAATTAATTGTTGTAAATTTTTATTTGAATTCATGTTTGAATTTTATACACAAAATGAATGTAGAAAATTAACAGTACAACTTAAATTAATCCTTGCTTGATATCGATAGGTTTAATTTTATAAATACATTTTTTCTTGGATGGTAAAATGAATGATGTGAACTAATTGTTTGGTGAAGACCTGGTCCACCTTACCCAAAATGAACCGCGATAGAGTATCGTACACAAATAACAGGGTCAATATCGTAAAAAGACAATTTCGCCTATACCTAAAATAATATCAGTCATAAGAAGTTTTTAAAAATTTCAGTATTTATGATATATAGCTTAATTAATTGGAAGAAGAGCGGTGATAGTCTTTAACAGAAAATTGTAAATATGATAAATTGTATCGTTGTGTTTTCGTACCATTTATAATAACATATGTAGGTAAGATATAGATAGAGAAACGACCCTATTCAGCAAAAGTGTAAATAAAATAAATTCCTTTTACAATACAGTGTATTGTTGCGTAAGTTTAAATGTTCCTATAAAGTATTTAATTTTTTAAAACCTTTCTACTAAAGGTAAATACTGTATAGGAACATTTAAATTTCGGTCAAACTACACTGTAGTGGTGGTTTATTCTATGAATAAATCACTGTCCCACAAATTAAAAATATTTTTTTTGTTCCGAAAAACCGCACAAAATAAATAAAAACCAACCACCAAAACATAACAATTATATGATTTTTATGATTCTCATTAATGTTTCAATTCTATCTGTTGTATTCTTTCGCTATAGCCTTTTCCCCCATCATTCAACGATACTCCTATATTGTTAAATGTTAATGATAATGGAAAAATACACTTTTCACTTATATTCACCACTTTGCAATGGTTTATTTTATTACTGACAAAAAAAAAAAATTATAAAAAACTTAATTGAATAATCAAAAAATGTACAAAAAATTCAATTTAAATGTGTTTAAATAAATAAATAAAAGAAAATTAAAAATAATAATTACTATACAAAAAATTATTATCATTTATATATATATATATGTATGTATATATATATACATATATATATTGTCACAGAAAAATATGAAAATTAAACGAGGAGAAAGAAACAAAAATTGGTGTACAGTAAATGCTCAGCAGTTACGAAACTACTAGTTTCTGTCATAATTTTCATGTTGAATATTGTATGTTGTATAACTGAAAAATATTGTCCCTTTATAAAAGCACAGTAACACCAAAATTAAAGCAAAATAATAAATTTTATTGATGTTTAATTTTATTTTATTTTTCTCCATTATAACAAATTAAATTTATTTTATGTATTTTTTTAAAATTCTATGTTGGTTTTTCATTGTTAAACACGACTTAAACCCATTTATATTTGCTTTGTCTTGTTTCATTTCCATCAATTTTTATTCTCATTAAAGATGTTTTAAGGACAAGTAATTAAGATATACATATAATTAGATTGACGTCTTTCTTGTCTTATGCTTGATAATGGAAATGGCCGATTTTAACGAGCATCTCTTAAATTTTGTCGTAATTTTATATTGTGTAGTCAGTAGTGCAGCAAAAATACACAGTTATAAATCCATTTTAATTTTTTTTTATGGAAGACATGGAATATTACAGGTTTTTATACGACTTTTAACAATATTATTTGGCATAGGGGAATGTTATTTTTTGTTGTATTATAAAATTTATGGTATACAAATGGTGAAACTTTTTATCATGAATTTATTTGTTATGTAAAATATTTAATATATATATATATATATATATATATATATATATATATATATATATATATATATATATATATATATATATATATATATATATATATATATATATATATATATATATATATATATATGTATACATATATACATATATACATGATATTCAAATTATATATAAATAAACTCCCATATATACTATGTTTTCATAAATAATAATATAATCAGCAATAAAAATAATTAAAAGAATAAAAGTTATTAAAAAATGGTGGTTGCACTTAAAAAGCTAACAATAACTTACGAAAATGATTAAAATTACCAAATATAAAAACCTCGCGCGAATTCACTAAATGACTGTAATTTTTCTTTTTTATCTCGCTGATATCTAAACGGTTCCTATTGTTCTTATTTTTGAGTCTTTTTTTGTGTAAATAAATGTATATGTATATATATGTGTGAGTATTTTTATATTTTTCCACTTTCTTTATTCTTTTATTAATTTATTTACTTTTATTTTTCCACAATTTTTCACTTTTCATAGCTATGCTTTAGACAATGAAAGCTTAAAAAATTGAAAGTAATTGTGTTTTGGTTTTCTTTTGTCTAAAAGCTTGAAGAATATTTTTTTATGTTTTAGTCCATTTTTGAAATCAAAATAAATAATTCCTTTTAAGGTTCATGCTAAAGATAATCTATTGTTTTGAAATTTGAGAATGATAGGCGCGCATAAATTTCTTTATCTCCTCTATATGTATAAAGTTGTATGTATATAGGTGAGTCAGACATGACATTTTAATAAATTCATCAGCTTAAACAAAATCTTATTTTAATAAAACCTAGACTCCATAAATTGATTCTTATATTCATGTGATTACATGTCATACATTTCCTACTCCTTTTACATCCCTAATGTATTATATAGTTTTAAACGTTCAAAATTTAATATTTTAGTTTCGTTTTATCTAATTTAATCAGAACATCAATTGTATTACAGTAAATGCTTTGTACTTTTTACAGTTTAACAATAATACATATTGTTTTAATTTTCAGTGATTTTTAAATTGCAATCAAAAGTTTGATAAATCGAATATTTTTTTTATATTTTCAGTTAAACTAGAAAAGTGCTTTTTATTCGATATGTATAGATATATTCATAGTATATCTATAATAATAGTTACATTTATCGATAATAATTTTCCGACTTCCTTGTAATGAACTGGTTGTTTAATAATTAATTCCACAGAATTAAATACTCAAAAATGTGTAATCGAAAAATTTTAGATTTACATAATCGATTGTAACATATTTTACATAGTCGTTTAAATTACAATAAAATATTAGTTGCATGCGAGTCAGGCCTAAGGCATAAAAATATCCATCATATACCTATTGAATAATACTAAAATTATGTCTTAATAAAATTCTTTAAAAAAAAACAAATTATTAGGAGTATTGGACATTTTTTACAAAACTACGAAGCTTAAATTGAAATTTGTGGAATTTAAAATCTCAAATCCAGGATTTAATTAATATCAATTTGGTAGAAATTCATAAATTGAAGTATAGTTTGAACACAAAATTATCATTTTCCAGAAATTTTAAATAAGATTTTGTTATTATAAATTTAAAGCTGATACTTTTTCTTGGGATTCCCTATAATTAATACAATAGATTTAATATATTATAAGTTTAAGAGTTTAAAATTATATAATTAAGAAAACGAATGATCTTAGTTTGCTTTACGTTGCGTAAAAACTCATTTAACGTATTACCTGTAAACAATTCATCAACGCTATTATAAAGTACGCAGGGCGGGTATTACTATAATGGGGAAACAATAAAAAAATAAGTTTACTTACCTTTATCAATGAAAACAATTAAACATAAATAAAAATAATTAAACAAATCACTCGCGCACCAGACATAAATTCGTCATGAATAATAATTAATTCGATTTAATTAAAAACTTAGATTCTAAAATTCAAGAAAAGGTTTGTATAATTATATAAATTACAATACAATGAAGTACATATATGAGTCAGTATAATCTTTACTGTTGATGCAGTTTATATTTTAAAGATGAAAACAAATTATCAGTGGATACTTTGATCGATTGCAGAAGATGAAATAATTGCATAACTTAACTACGTACATAAAATAAATTACTTGTTTGCTTTTATATATCGAAAAAAATAAAGAAACCAATTTTATTATTACAGGAAGTTGCTGTTTGTTAATTTGTACAATCCGCCAAATTAAGAATTTTGATCACATCATATACATATAATTTCTTTGGAAGTCATTTTAGTTCTATTGTCGCATTTTTTTTTTGGTTTGTTGTTTTTATTATTGTTGTTATTTGATTTGGTTAAGTGGCCCACAAAAAAGAAATAATACAACATTAAAATTGAATGTCATTGACTTGTCTTCTTGAAAAACAAAAATGTATATTTATATATTATATTTATACAAAAGAGATAATATAAAAAACATAAAAATATTTAAAACGTCTAAGACGATACGAATATACGATAAAGTTGTGGTGACATCTTGTCTTGAATTTATGTATGGTGTTTTTAGTAATAATTTTTTTCGAACTGTGTTAATTTGTTGTTAAAAACGTACGATTTGAACTTCTATAATTACTTTTTTAAATAAAATTTCAGAAATTAAATGGATTTCGCCGAATACCGCGCCGAACCTTGCAAACTACTACACATTTTTCAGGAAACTGAGCGTTTTAATCGAAAGCATGGATCGGAGCCCCTATACCTATTTAAGAAACTCGATGGTCTAAAAATAGGGACTGTATGTGCCAAAGCTATACTATAACACTATGTATATGTTTCTTTACAGTGGAAATGTATTCGACCATCTTGGTAGCGAAATACTAATAGCGATGCAGATAGGTATACACAAGGTGGTTTGCATTTTGAAAAATATAATAATCGGCTTCCAGTTAACTTGCCTAGCATATGTCTCATTTTAGAATAATTATCTATACATAAAGGAGGATTTCATTCAACACCAGTCGATGATCAAGTTTTTCGCAACATCCGAACTACATATATATATATATATATATATATATATATATATATATATATATATATATATATATATATATATATATTTATTTATATATGTGTATATATGTGTATATATATATATATATATATATATATATATATATATATATATATATATATATATATATATATGTATATATATATATATATATATATATATATATATATATATATATATATATATATATATATATATATATATATATATATATATATATATATATATATATATGTGTGAGTATATTATTGGTACATAATGAATTCGAGAGAAGAGTAATGCTTATGATATAATTTAAATAATAATAAAATTCGAACAATTCTAACACGAATTCGTGTCTACTTGACACGTAACGAAATTTTCCGAATTCCTCAATACGAATTCTAGCTAATTTGATTTATGAGCGGATTTCTGTACGTTGATGTAATTTCTGTACTATTTAAATAGTTGACGACCCCAAATAAAAATATTTTTTTAAGAATTTCTAGTGAAGTAATTTTCGTTTTGTACAGCATTGTATCGTGCCACGATACGTATCGTATTCAGGAATATAGGGACCTAGTTGTATAAAATCACGAAACCAAAACTTACGATATACAGACAGGCCCAAAGGCCGTAAAGACTACGATTGCTCCTTGGCGATCTAACTTGGTTGTTTGGATGCAGCTAAACTGTAAACATGATGCGGGCAAACAAGGGTTTTTAAAACTACTTTTATTATTAATTTAATTTATATTCCTTAATAATTTATATACATACGTATATGCATAGTCAAAATTTATATCCGTTTTTGACAAAAACATACACTAGTAAATCATTAGCAATTTCCTGTTCGAATCAAACTCAGAGACCATTATTATTTTTATTAATACTATTCTGTTCGTATAGCTAATCCTATACTTGCTTCTTTCTGATTTAATTAAATATAAACCCTATCTTACCACTATAAGACATTTACGCAATGGTCTTAGCTCATAGGCTACGTGCGGACTAACACTCATTTTGTGTTAAATAAATTAATTCCGTACCTAACATGAATATATGTATGCGTTACAGAACATGTTATTCAACATTTTACTTATATTTCACCAAAAAGCTATTAAAACAATTACAAGAGAAAACAAAATTGAAATTTATCACTTTCCAATAATGAACCAAGTTGAGTATACATCTTGGTACACATATGTATATAGATATGTATGTATATAAACAAGTACATTGTACGAGCACATAATATTGTTGAGTGCAATGGCAGTGCTCATTGTGAACATATATACATACATATGTATATATTTATATTCTCAATTTATTCTTTTGATTTTTAATATACGAATTCAATTGTTTACGTCTTTAAAGGTTGAGGTTAATTTGAATAATTTATTCAAAGACATGCAGTTATGTACATATTTATTGATAGGAATCTATTAATGGAATGAAACTTGTTCGTGAATTTTTTAAAATATATTTTTATCTTCTACTGAATTCTTTTTATATGATTTTTTGGAACGCATAACATAAAAGTGTATTTACAGGAGTACATTGTCTAACGTAATAATGTATAAATGTTTGCAAGTTAAACTGAAAATATTTGTCTTACACAGATGGTTTCTAATAAAATATCAAAATAATTTATAATATGAATAAAAATGAGAGAATTTTTTTTGGGCTATTTATTTATAATGATTTGGGCTATGGTTAAATTAAGGAAACTTCTTTGGAATTTATAATTATATAAAATTAGCTAGAGTTGGATTAGTTTGTTCAAATTAAATTTTTACGTATAGATCTGTTAACTATATACATCGTTTGTATTAATTAATTTACTGAACTTGTTTCAATGTAATCTGATAATTTAATATGATTTTAAAATTTAACTATCGGTAATACATTTGTAAATAGTATAATTTTCGTCCATTATCAGGTTGATTATGTCTATATATAATAGATACATATATGTATTATATATCCGTACAATAGGTTAAAGCACCTAAAAATCAAACAAAATTGACAATTTAACTGCGGCATGTAGTGTTTTATCAAGGTGTATGTACACTTAATTATCGGGAACATTAATTGAAATATTGGTTATGTGATGGAATGACATGAGTATAATGATAATTTATTTTTTATGTTGTACTTGCAATACAAACATACACAGACAAAATAAGAAAAACTATATATGTATAGTACTCTCCAATAATTTGTATTCCCACATATATATAAATTACAACATAATTAAATTTTAATCCGGTTCAATATCCATTGATGCATTTGAGGTACACCCAACATTATATATACATATACATATATATGCCTGATGAATGGAAAGTGGCCGCGATATGCCCCATCTTCAAGAAGGGAGACCGCTTGAAGTGTGAGAATTATCGCGGTATAGCTCTCCTTTGCACAGCATACAAGTTACTGTCATACATTTTATTGGATAGAATCACTCCTCTGGCGGAGGGCTTGGTTGGTGACTATCAGGGAGGATTTCGTCCGAATCGATCAGTCACTGATCAGGTCTTTTCGCTGCGGATGATTCTATCTAAATATTATGAGACATCCATCTCCGTACATCAGGTTTTCCTGGATTTCCGGCAGGCCTACGACTCGATCAATCGAGAGAGTTTGTGGTCTGCCCTGGAATACCTAGGAATACCAACAAAATTGGTACTACTGTGTAGGATGACAGTGACGCAGTCTCAATGCTGTGTTAAAGTTGAGAACAGGCTATCGACAATTTTTGCAGTTAACTCGGGTGTTCGGCAGGGAGATGCTCTGTCCCCGATACTCTTTAATCTCATGTTGGAGTACATCTTTCGTAAAACTGAAACACCTCAGCGCAACATCTTATATCGCCAGTCCAATCAAGTGCTTGCATATGCAGATGACATATGCGTGATTGGACTGAATAGCAACGGAGTGAAAGAAATACTTGATCCGCTTGTAGAGTTTTCAGCTTCTGTTGGACTCCAGATCAATGAGTCCAAAACGAAATACCTGATCTCTGGTTTTAGAGACAATGGCACACCAGATTTTAGTAGTGGCCACCACACGTTTGAGGGAGTGAGGAGGTTCAAATATTTGGGCTCTCTTATCACTCACGATAACAGTGTGGGTGAGGATATTAAAGTGCGGCTGGCAGCTGGCAGTCGTTCTTTATATCCTCTAAGGCCACTGCTAAAATCTAAACACTTATCAAGTGCCCTGAAGCTGAAGCTTTACAAAGCGTTGATCAGGCCCGTTGTTATGTTTGGATGTGAAAGTTGGGCGCTGACGGATGAGTACGAGAGATGGCTCCTTACATTTGAGAGAAGAATCATGCGTGTGATTTACGGCCCTAAACGCGAAATAGATGGTACATACCGAGCTCTGTACAATTTCGAGATCAGAGATCTGATGAAAATCCCCGATATTGTACATGAAGTTAGATCTCAGCGAGTACGCTGGCTCGGTCACGTTCTGCGTGCTGATCCGGAACGAATTGTGCAGCGATCTCTGAAAGGAGAGCCACCATATGGTAGGCGCAGAGGTCGTTGCAGGCGACGATGGCTCCACGATGTAGAGAACGACTTGGCCTCTTCAGATTGTCTAAGACAGTATGAAGACCAAGCTCAGGATCGAAACCGTTGGAGCCAGATTGTTGACTCAGTAAGGGGCCAGTAATGGCCTTTAACACTGTTATTATTATTATTATTATTATTATTATACATATATATATGTATATATATATATATATATATATATATATATATATATATATATATATATATATAATATATATATATATATATATATACTATATATATATATATATATATATATATATATATATATATATATATATATATATATATATATATATATATATATATATATATATTTATATATGTATATGAGATACGTTTATATAGTTTATTATTTTTCCCGAATTTTGAATTATTATGTGAGATTTCCCATTATTTTTAACAACATAATTTATGTATGTTAAGTTGATAGATGAATGTCTAGATAAAATTATGTTTTATTTATAATAACACAAAATCAATTTCACTTTGTATGCGTATTTAATGTTCATATGATTATTATGGATGAGCTAATGAATGCATAACTTATGTACATATATAAGTCATATAATATGTACGTAGATGTTTATTTAAAAATATGAATTTGGAAATTTACAAAATGTTCACATTCGGTATTGTTGATTCTAAAATTTATATGTACATATATATGTGGTATTGCATCATATACATATACGTATAGCTATATTGCAAAAATTTTAGTTAGGTCAAAATTGCTATACGATGATTGAACGATTATTCAATGACATTCTTTTATCCTTAAAAAAATATTTGTATTATTTGTGTACACCATTTTTCTAACCATAACATTTCCGTTGATCGTATAAATTTTTCACTTTCCCACATTTTATATTTTAATAATAAAATTCAAAAAATCAAAAATTAATTTAAAATTACCCCAAAACAGAAAATAAATAAAATAAAAGTAGATAATACAATATTACAGAGCTTTTCATACATTGCAATAAAGTATTTTTTTTTGTGCTTTTTATATACATTTAACATTAATTTTTATGATTTTGAACAATAGATGAAATTTATGTTTGAAACACATAAAATATAATAAATTATTTCATATAAATTTTATGTTAGATACATAAAAATGAATGTTATGTTCTTCATGTTCACTGGAAAAACGGAAAATACAATTATGATGTTTGATGGACAACAAGAGAGAAACAAAAAATGTATAAACTTTTTTTTTTTTTTATTAAAAAACTGAAAAAATGTAAATTTTTTACTTCAAATAATTGTATAATTTATTAAATTTTTATTATACATGTATACATATGTATATACGAGTATGTATATATGTATATATATATATATATATATATATATATATATATATATATATATATATATATATATATATATATATATATATATATATATATATATATATATATTTATTATTTTTTTTCACGGCGAAAGAGTAATGTGAGTTGTTTTGAAACCATTAAAGGATTAGTATACGATAAAGCAATATTTGTATATGAAATCTCCTGATAATTATCATGGTGTGTGTGTTTTTTTTTTAATTTTTTATTTTACGTAGGAAGATGGAAATCTTAAAAAAGACGTAGGAACCCGGCGTTCCGTACGACAACGGGTTTTACCGTGTAAAACCATCTCCCTTCTCGCTGACCTGTTTTTTCCCCGCGGTACCACCAATTAAGGCATTCCTTCGCGAGGCAGGCGATTTAGTTGCTCATGTTAATTTGTTTTCCTCCCAGTTCTTACAGTTGACTCCTCAAAAGGTAAGCTGCTCGCTTGTCACATCGCACGGCTTTCATGATATCTACCAGAATTCCACTCATTGCCTCCCAAGCTTCTTTGGAGGTCAGCATGTATTGCACTATTGCGGCTGGATTTACTGGTTGTGTTATCATATCTTCCATACGCCTTCGCTTTTCATCGAACCTTTTGCATTCCAAAAGAATGTGCTCTGCGTTTTCAATTTTATTATCGCCGTACAGGCAGTATTGATCCTCGACATGTTTGTATTTGTGGAGGTATTCTCGGAAACACCCGTGACCCGATAGAAGTTGAGAGAGGGGGTAGTTTACCTCGCCATGTTTCCTCTCTAGCCATAGTTTGATCTCTGGTATGAGTTTGTACGTCCACCGATCTTTTGTGGATTGACTATGTTACCATTCGGCCAAACTTTCCTCGTTATCCGGTTCCCTTGTGTCCTCTTCCCCTTGTGCGTGTTTTTTAGCGTAAATGGCTTTGGCTTTTTTGACTTCAATGTCGACTGGGTAGCGCCGTGCAATTACGTTAGCAGCTTCATCTGAGACGGTTCGGAAAGCACAGATTATTCGAATCGTGGTCAATCTATGAACAGATTTTACACCTTTAATATACGACTTGACATTGGTTGAGTCAGCCCATATCGGGGATGCGTTTTTCGGTTTTATGTTCCGCAAGTTGGAGACCCGCTTGTTGCAGCCACTCTCTTGCGGTAACTTGTGAGATGTTTTTTAGCACTACTACTATTGCAATGTCATCCGCATAGCCAATGTGTGGCGCTCTAGTCTGGTACATATAATTCTCTCGAGCAGCTTACCGGTAGTATCTAACATGTATAGTGGTCTGTATAATGCGGGCTGTTCTGGTGGCTTACCTCCTTTTGGTATGAGTACCAATCTTTGTATCTTCCATCTCTTGGGGAATTTCCCTTCGGCCATGCATTTTGTAAACAGTTTACTGAATACTTCTGGTTTGGCCAGTACCACAGTTTTTAAGACGGTGTTTGGTATCCCATCGAGCCCAGGGCTTTTATTGTGTTTTATCCTTTTTGCTGCTTCTATCACCTCCAGAGTGGTAACGGGTGGGATTTCTTAATTTATGCTGATGCAGTTCCACATAAAGCTTGGTTTATCTTGTCTAGGGAACAGTGTTTCAACTATATTGTGCATAATTCTAGAGTTAACAGGTGGAAGAGGTGTACAACTGTTCAGTTTTTTCATAACAATCTTGTACGCCATGCCCCATGGATTGCTTTCTACTTCCTCCCGTAGCACTCTAAAAGCATCACTTTTGCTTTCCAATATGGCTTTTCTGAGTAGAGATTAATAAAATTGAAATTTTAATTTTATGTTCGATTTGGAGCCGCAGGTATTCGTCTGTCCCTCTTGCTCTCTGGTGCTTTCGCCTTGACCTGAGACACTCTTTTCGGAGTTCTGCAATATTATTATTCCACCAGTAGAGTGGGGGTCTGTTGTTCCCACGACCTTTCCTCGGCATTGCTGCATCGCATGCCTTGATAAAACTTTGCATTATACGGCTTGTTTGTTGCTCTACCGTTCCATCCGCTGTTTTGACATAGTTTAGGATGTGCTGTAGCATGGTGCTGTCTAAGTTTTTGATTTTCCAGCCATTCTTTTGTGCCTTTGTGTTCAATAAAGTTAATCTTCTCTGGGTACTTCAAGGCTATTATTTGGAGGTCTTTCAAATTATTTGATTAATAAAGTTTAGTAGTAATATGCTCAAGTCTCAATGTACCTTTTATTCAACTTAACTATAGCCAGTTTGCTCACTTTTACCATTTTTCTTTAATATGTTAATATGGTAACCTACTGGAATTGTGAGGTTGGATTGTTTTTTTCTGCTCAAATAATATATTGGATATCACCAAGTTGGGTTTCTTTAGAGTTTGAGCAATAAATTTTTGAGTGATTAATTTTTGATTAAATTCTGTAGAGTAAATTTGCCATATTTAAATCCGGTTCTAAGTGTATAATGTATAGTGGTAATTTATACTTGGTTTCATTAAACTTTTGGGCTGTGAGTTATAAGTTACCCTTATGATTTATAATAATATCGCACATTGACTTTAACGTATATAATAATGAAGCCGTTTAAAAATGACTCTTCTCCCTCCGAGAATCTAACTTAAAACGTTGAGCTCGTACCTAACTTCCATGCATCATGGCCACTGAATTAATACCGATATTATGTAAATTTAATTTGAATTCAATTATTTTTCTTAACCATTCAAAAATCTCTTGCAACGGACCTCGGTGTGCAAGAGGTACCAAACCAAATATTTAACATATATACATAATTTTTCAGATTTTCAGTCAGCCATTATTAAAAGTTAATTCAGACATTTTTCAAACTACAATTTAATTGAACATATATAATAATAAACAGTATTAAAGGCCATTACTGGCCACTTACTAAGTCAACAACCTGGCTCCAACGGTTTCGATCCTGAGCATGGTCTTCATACTGTCTAAGACAATCTGAAGAGGCCAAGTCGTTCTCTACATCGTGGAGCCATCGTCGCCTGCAACGACCTCTGCGCCTACCATATGGTGGCTCTCCTTTCAGAGATCGCTGCACAATTCGTTCCGGATCAGCACGCAGAACGTGACCGAGCCAGCGTACTCGCTGAGATCTTATTTCATGTACAATATCGGGGATCTTCATCAGATCTCTGATCTCGATATTGTACAGAGCTCGGTAGGTACCATCTATTTCGCGTTTTGGGCCGTAGATCACACGCATGACTCTTCTCTCAAATGTTAGGAGCCATCTCTCGTATTCATCCGTCAGCGCCCAACTTTCACATCCAAACATAACAACGGGCCTGATCAACGCTTTGTAAAGCTTCAGCTTCACGGCACTTGATAAGTGTTTAGATTTTAGCAGTGGCCTTAGAGGATACAAAGAACGACTGCCAGCTGCCAGCCGCACTTTAATATCCTCACCCACACTATTATCGTGAGTGATAAGAGAACCCAAATATTTGAACCTCCTCACTCCCTCAAACGTGTGGTGGCCACTACTAAAATCTGGTGTGCCACTGTCCTTAAAACCAGAGATCAGGTATTTCGTTTTGGACTCATTGATCTGAAGTCCAACTGAAGCTGAAAACTCTACAAGCGGATCAAGTATTTCTTTCACTCCATTGCTATTCAGTCCAATCACGCATATGTCATCTGCATATCCAAGCACCTGATTGGACTGGCGATATAAGATGTTACGCTGCGGTGTTTCAGTTTTACGAAAGATGTACTCCAACATGAGATTAAAGAGTATCGGGGACAGAGCATCTCCCTGCCGAACACCCGAGTTAACTACAAAACTTGTCGATAGCCTGTTCTCAACTTTAACACAGCATTGAGACTGCGTCACTGTCATCCTACATAGTCGTACCAGTTTTGTTGGCATTCCTAGGTATTCCAGGGCAGACCATAAACTCTCTCGATTGATCGAGTCATAGGCCTGCCGGAAATCCAGGAACACCTGATGTACGGGGATGGATGTCTCATAATATTTAGATAGAATCATCCGCAGTGAAAAGACCTGATCGGTGACTGATCGATTCGGACGAAATCCTCCTTGATAGTCACCAACCAAGCCCTCCGCTAGAGGAGTGATTCTATCCAATACAATGTATGACAGTAACTTGTAAGCTGTGCAAAGGAGAGCTATACCGCGATAATTCTCACACTTCAAGCGGTCTCCCTTCTTGAAGATGGGGCATATCGCGGCCACTTTCCATTCGTCAGGCATAACTTCGGTTCGCCATACTAATCGAATAAGGTCGAAAAGACAGTTCAACAAAGTATCCCCTCCGAATATCAAGAGCTCCGAATTAATGCAGTCCACTCCAGGTGCACGGTTTCGTTTCAATCTCTACATGGCTTTAGTGAATTCCTCATGGGATGGGTCCTCAGTGCAAATCTCCGCAGTCTGTATTAGAGGTGGCTCAACAACAGTCTGTGACGCATGATGGACATCAAGCAGGTCAGTAAAGTGTCCACTCCATGCGTCAAGTACTGCGTCGATGTTGACACAGAGGTTTCCATCCCGGTCCCGAATGGCGGTTGACGTAGGCCTGAGAGGATGGTTCAGTCCAGTAATTCCTTTAAAGAAATTACGCGAACTGCGCTCATTACTGAGTTGTTGTACTTTCAGAACCTCGGCCTTCCACCATTCTCGCTTCTTCCGTCTACAAATCCGCTTAGCTGCCCTTCTTGCAAGAGCAGCCTTGTTTTTCCTCGCGATTGTGAGACGTTGTTGCACTTCATTATGGGCTATATTTTCCTGCTCAACTGCAAGACGACACTCGTCATCAAACCAATCATTCTTGGGTCTGACTTTCACTATACCTAAAGTCTGTTGAGCAACACTGACAACCGAAGTTTTCAGTACCCCCCAGACAGAGTTCACGCAGTCAGACTGGTAATTAGCTTCATTAATGTTGTCGCAGACCTTCACAGTCGAAACGTACCATGCGTTTCGCTGTGTTCCCAGACTTGTACGAAAACTTCCATCGTAGCTTTGCAGCGACCAAATGATGATCGCTGCCTACGTATTTGGTTGCTGACCGATAAGTTCTCACATCCTGCACAACCTGAGCCCGTCCTTTAGAAACTAACACATGGTCAATTTGGCTGCGGGAAGTTCCGCGAGGATGTGTCCATGTCTCAAGATGTATGTGTTTGTGAGGGAAGAATGTGCTTGCTACTCTAAGATCATGAGCAACCGCAAAGTACATCATTCTCTCACCATTATCGGTCGCAGTTTCGTGTCGGGAGTACGGACCTATGTTTTCACACAAGTCGGTCTGATTTCTGCCAGCTCTAGCATTAAAGTCCCCAATTACCATTCTAACATCGTGTTCAGGTATAGATCCCATCAGATCGTCCAAGTCATTGTAAAATGAGTCTTTATCCTGGGGCTGGCTGACTTCTGTGGGCGCATGTACACAAATTATCGACAGGTTAGCTAACTTCATGCGCAAGCGAAGCTTACACAATCGGTTATTGACTGCTTGGAAATCCAAAACAGCGTTCTTTACCTGCGGCCCAAGAAGAAATCCAGCTCCAAGATTTCCGAGGTCATCTCCACTGTAGAACAACGTATAGCCCTGGGACACATGGTCTCCACTTTTAGGCCAGCGAGTTTCTTGAAGAGCAACGAGTTCCAGCCGATACTCCTTCATGCACGTGATTAGGCCCTCTAACGCTCCTGGTTTCCTTAGTGATTGCACGTTCCACGTGCCGATCCTAAATCTCGTGTCCGGGTACTTGAGCGGGGGTCCGGTGTTGTTTTGGCGGTATCCATTTTTCTTTTTGTTGACTTTATAAACACTATATTTTTTTACGGATGCGGGTCGTCAGCCCAGCGATCCAACCGTTTAGTCGCCTCCTACGACAAGCAAAGGATACTGTGGTGGTATTCTTGGGAAACATGTTCGTGCAATTTTGATTTACGAGACATGTGAGTGCCCCCCGACCACAGGGGCCATATATATATATATATATATATATATATATATATATATATATATATATATATATATATATATATAATACTTTTAGATAATCAAAAACTATACCAAAAAAAGAAGCTGCAATATGTGCGATATGCACATAAAATTTATTTTGTTGAAAAACGACATATTCTTGCGTTACAACCTTTTAAGTATAGGTATGAATGTACGTACCTATATAGCTTTCGTATATTTTATAACTCCGATGATTATTTACTTTTACTTGTACAAAAATAAAATATATACGTACAGAATAAAGATATGTGTACAAGAATAACAAGAAACAGAATGACCTTGAGAGTAGTTTTGTTATAGGTATTTTAATTTTAAAGAAAATTTCTATAAAATGAAATTAAAAAATAAATAAATGCATGTATATGTGTAACCACAACATCACATGTTTCCATTCGACGCACAGATCACAAAAAATTGCTGATATGATTTTGGAAATTGGAAGCAATTCATATAATTTTATTCGTTTTAATTTATTCAATCCACGATCGCCACGCGCCAGTCAATCTCGCCGATATACATATTATATATACATATAAGTATGTACGTATGGATAAAGCACACCTTACTAACATTATTGATTTCATAATCATATGGAAATAAAACGTTAATACCACGAATTTTTTTTCTTTCTTGTCTTCTGGTTATATCCAACTTAACGTTAATATTTTTATGAAATATATAAAGAAAAAGTTACAAGACAAAAAAAATTTCTCTTAAAAATATATTGGTATATATAAATTTCCAGTCTGTTAAGTAAAGCGAATGAGTTAACTACATTTTGTTAACTCTATTTAGTGTTCAGTAAAACCATTTTTATTCTTTGAATAATTTGTGGAACATTCTAAAAAAGTAAAATTCAATTAATATTATTGATGTGTTAAATAAAATTAATTCTATTTATTTGTTGCCATTAGTTCTATACACTGAAGAAGTGAACATAGTGTTGTTATTTTTTAATAAAAACACTGTGAAGTATTAATATTAATGTGATTACCAAACAATTTAGTGCAAAATAAAATACAAATAAAAACAAATCAAATATGAATTATTTAATATATCTAGTTATTGCTACGTCACCGTTTTTGGTTTCCGGTAATTTATTAGAGCTTTTAAGATGTGCATTTATATAGTGATTTTTTTATTATTTTTTTTTTTACTATGGTACCTGTAATACGAGAAAAACCACACTGTAATATTTTGCAATTTTTTTTTTCTAAATTAAAAATATAATTAGTTTCCAATTAATTAATTAATTATCCATATTCGATATAGAAATGTGTGTCATATGTGTGATAAAATATAAAAATTATATTTAGATATAAAACAAGACGAAGAAAAAACAAATTTCTTAACATTTCTTTATCGATTCATACAAAATTAAAAAAAATTTTTTTTTTTGGTGTTGTGTTGGCAAATAAGAAAGTTTATATTGGTTTATTTAATCAGTGATGAAATTTTTATATATTTTGAATTGTTAATTGAGTGAATATACACAAATTATTTAGATATATCTGAAGGTTGTGTGGTATGCATTTCTTTGTTTAATTCACAAATCTATAACATATTATTTGACATTCTAAAAGTTGTTTTTTTGAATTAAATAAATAATTTCAATGAAATGTGACATCATTTATAAAATTGCAATATAGAAAGGTTAATTTACCCCCTAATATCGAGAAAACACGCAATACTTAATTTGTATACATTTTTCGTTCGGTATATACATACAAGTAAAGGAAAAAACTACATTTGTAATTAACACTTTCATTTTCGCCAAAAAGCAAAATAACGAACCGGAACTGACTTTAATTATAGTAACTTGTAATTCAACCCTATCCTCGATGTTAATGAAATAACACTATTATAACCGACGGGCATTTTAAAGTTATATATGAACACACACACACACAAATACCACAATTTGCACGCGATTTTTATTTTATTTTTCTGTATAAGTCACATAATACCTATATGTATATGAAAGAAATCAAAAGTTTCTGTTCTACTTAAAGTCTGAGGTCATAAATAATACACACATTGATTGTATAGGGTATTATTTGTTTAACGCTTTTATATATAAAAAAACCGGCGAAAGATTTTATTTAAATGGACTTAAATGAGTTTATGGAAAATCGCAAAGCACCGGTTTAGAGACGTTTATTTTATAAATCGCCAACATTTTAGAATAAATAATATCCTGGAAGAAATTATTATTTATTTAGAAAAAGTTATTCAGCAATATGTAGGTACAAATGGTACATGGATAATTAAATATTACCTTTGTCACATATTGCAAACGATTTTATATTTTTCTTAAACAAAGTAATCTTTCCATTTATAATACAAAGAATTTATATATTTACTGTTCTATAGTAATTTCATGGTTACTCGAAAACTAAGAACAAAATTAACTTTTTAATATTATTCAAGATACTTAAAAATAACCTGTTAACAGATTAACATAATATGTTTCTGTGTCACTAAGCCACTAAGCCACACTAAAAAAATAAAACTGTCAAAAAGTAAAAAAACGAAAGTCGATAGTTTGAATTGGAACTATAGATTCTACGTATAGTATACAGTTCAAATATTGTTATTCATTTTTTGGATCGCTTTGATTACACTCTCTTACTGAGCCAATCGATCCCAAAAAATTTCTCATTTTTGATATATGTATGTACTTGTATACGTCAGTATTCTACAATTTATATATTATTATATTTCGCATGTTGATTACTATTCTCATTACCATGATCTATATTATTATTATCATTACCATTATATATTTTATCCGTCGATTGATAATGTGTACATGTATACACAGAAATACGAACAGAATAAGTTGTTTTTCTTTTTGTGTTTTTCATCCTTCCAAATATTATATAAAAGACAAATGATTTGGTAAGACAGATTGGAAAATTGAAAATGAAGACAAGAAATTTTATCATTTTAAGACGATCTATTATATATGTACACAACATGAATACATAGTAGTAATATAATGATAATAAGTATGTATGAGCATTTGAAGACAAAAAAACTAATCTTAAAGTGATATGGGTTTTTGAACACCATCCGTATAATAATTTAATCACACATCTTATATTTGTATATATTATATTTATTTATATATATCGATTTTAATTCAAAGACCTCATCAATTTTATAATTTACATAAAATAAATATTAAGTAATAGATATTTACAAAAGCCGCATACAATTTATTGATTTATCGACTCGATAATTTTTATTTTTTGTACACTAATCTATCACTATAATAGCATATTGATTCAAATGTGTAATATTATAACGTGCCACTGATTTAATTGTTCAATACATAAGTATGTACATATATATAAAAAATCTATATAAATATTGTATGCTGATTGATTGGTCGTTTTTTACTGCGACTGAATTGATAAGCTGAATATAAATGAGAAATCTTTACACGATTATGTAAAATAAAAATTTCAAAGTAAATATGTATTTAAAATATTTATTAGTGTATTCCAAAATATTGCGTTTTCGGTTATTTACACAGTTGCGGAGGAAAATAAAACACGAAATAGTCCTTAATAATATTTTGTCCAATAAATTTTTCACCATGAATATTTACTTGTATAATAGTTTACTTAATTTTTTATGATGTAAATAATGCGCGTTATATAAAACAAATGACGACGCTAATTTCAAGAATTAATTTGATATTGTATTTCAATAAATAAATTTCTTAAATATCAAACTGTATCGCAGATAATAAAATATCGATATCTGTGATTTTTAATTTTATAGAAACCTTTTTAAAATTCTATCATATTTTAATCAATACTTAATATAAATTCATTTGAGTTTCCATCATATATGTAGCTACCGTTAAAGTATTATTTAAAAGATAGCATTTACAATTTTGAGCTGTACGGAATAATTTAAAAATTTGTTTTGAAGATTTAAAGAATATTTTAAATGTTACAATATAGTAGTTTTCTGCAACATAAATTTTAAATGTGACGTAAGAATTTTCTCATTTTTCAGTCTTAAGTTTTAGATTTTTAAAATTTTAAGAAATTAGCTTTTTAATTTCGATTCTTCCGAAAACTCTTAATTGAACATCATTTAGATGAAATCAGAATCGATACATTTAATAATAAAAATAGATATTCAAAACGTAAAATTAAAAAGTTTTAGTTTTAACATAAAGTGAATGGTTTTATAATTTGTAAGAAAAAAAAAATTTGAACGTTGCAACTGTAATTTTTAAGTTAATGTTCTGTTTTCCTATTTTCACAACTTGGAATTTAATTTTGAACACAGATTTCAAAAAGTTTCTTGCTTCTAATTCAATTTCTATCATTTTTGATTCTTGGAACTTGTTTTTTATAATTTAGAGATTTTAGAATTATACATAAATTCATATATTTATATTAAATATAATTTATAATTTTGATTCCAAACTTTTTATAATTAATTTATTATTTAGAAGTTACAGAATCTTTAGAATTTACCCAATTTTAAAATTGGCATCGAGAATCTCAATCTATCTAAAATTTCTAGAATTTATGTAAATTCATTGAACTTCTTAAATTTATTTCTGAAATTTGAAAATATTTTATTTACAGGTTTAATTAATATATAAAGAATTAATTTAAAAACTTGACTAAATTAAATAAATTAAAAATTATGAATTTAATTTATTAAATTGTAAAAATTATGTTTTAAATTAATTTTGTTTAAATCTAAGTTTAATAGACTTTTCTCGCGTTAGAAACTATACGAATTCTGAGTTCTGTCCCTTTCAGATTTAAATTTTAAATCCATTAAATTTTAAGAAATTAGATTCTTAATTTCGATTAAGAAAATTTTTAGATTCATTATTTAGATTTTAGAATTTGTAAGCTAGAAAATTTTTATTCTGTACGTTTTATAATTTATTATTTAATATTTAGAAATTTGAATCTGGAATTTTTCTAATATTTGTTTAATATTTTTTTAATTTGAAATTGAATTTCGAACTCAGGTTTTAAAAAGTTTGTTGTTTTTGTACAAAATTTGTAGGGATTAGGGATTTTCAATTTGTAAAATTTGGTTTGGGTTTATTGTGTGCCATTTTAAATTGATAATCTTACTACTGCAAAAAGTTCTACTATAGTATCTGCTCTTCCAACAATAAACGATAAATCGAATTTCTTGTTATTTATTTTAGTTGTTGTTTATATTCAAATAATATAATAAAAATTAATGTTTTTCAAAACGTAGCGTTCCGTGCTTCTGATTTGTATGGCTTGAATATTGACTTCTTATTCATTTGACCTGATTGCTTCCGATTTGGAAGAAACTTAGTAGAACTTAATAAAATATAGTAGATCTTAAAATAAAATATAGTAAATGCGAATTACATTTTAGTATATAATATAAAAGTATGTTTATACATTTTATTATGTCCGTATACCATATCACAACAACTATAAGAAAAATAACGAAATTGATAAATGAGCTTTTTCGTTAATACCAATAATTTCAGACATTTTATAGTATATTCACATAATATAAGAAAATAACGATTCACACAAGTTTGATGGAAGGAGGATTGATTATTTATGTTGAGTTTCATTTAGCCGTGATGATAATGGAATGATTAATAATTTCTCAGTTGGTACCTGAAATGTGATAAACGGTAGAAAAAGGTTTAAGTCGTATCATGCTTATATATGATGGAATGAAAATTGTCATTAAGTTGAACGTGATATTAAATTATATACTGGTACATATATACATTCATTCAAACATTATAATATTTTATTAAGAAAAGGATGATTTGAATATTTTCTTATATGTAATATTAATATTAATATTAGAATTATGTCCGCTATTAATCGCCTATTTTATTATGTAATCAATCATAAACAGATGTAATTAAATTCCTTAAATATATTCTCGTATATACATTTATAATGATCAATAATTTTCTTGGTCTCAAATATTAAAATTAAAATTAAAATAAACATCTAATTTATGATAAATGATAAACATTATAAATTACATAATTATATATTAAACTCGTCCCATATTGTTAGGAAAATTATTTATTGGGATGAGTAAAATAACCTCCTTTTCATTAAAAAATAATCATATATTAATTGTAATAAACTAGTTTAATAAAGAGAATCCAAATTTATACGCTGCTGTTCAGCGCATATTTTCCAATCCATTATACATTTGTTTATTGAGTTGGAATCGTCAAAAAACCGCGGCATGCAACCTTAAATTGTGTATTGTCCACTAAAACGTTTTGATGTGACATAAAACTACAAACATAAACATCTCATTCAATCCCGAATATTATTCGTTTGCTGTTTTTTTTTGTTAAACTTTAAAATTTTCATCGCACGTTTCACATAACAATTCTCATAAATAACCTGTATATATCCATCTTAACTTCATCTTTAAAAACTACATAGACTCGTATACCGAATGATTTTTATATTTCTCGAAAGATATGATCTAACGAATAACAAGGAAATAAAAAGTCAAGGAGAAGAAAGTATAGCTATGGTGGAATGAAATAAAATTAATTTTTATTACCATCTCGCGATTTATTTTGCAAAAACTTTTCCGTCATTTTCATTTTATTTTACTTTTGCATTTCGCCTATCCATCTAATGTCTGCTTATATACGAAATTTAAATAGATTATAAGTATTTTATCACATTCACAAGAAGCAACTACACAAAAAGCTAGGTATGAGCGATGATGATCAGAATTAAAAAATGATAAGGTTTATCTAAGTAAATTTCGAAATAAATTAAACCATATATGTATGTACACTGGATACACGAGATATGCTTCTCGTGAATCAATACTTATTAATACATAAATGAATGTTTGCATATGTATATGAAAAAATTTTATTAAAGAGATGAAGTTGCAAAATTAACAAACGGATTTCTGAGCACAGAGTATGAAAATCTAATGTGTGTCCCATTAAAAGGATTCACATTTATTTGCTTGATATATTTTTTCTAAATAATCACGCGATAATTGTTGATTTTTAATTGTTTATATGAAAATATTGTTGACAGAGATATTACACGTAAATCCTAATCGGAAATTGAAACTCCATATACCTATTTTTAATTTCATAATTTCCTCTTTTTTACAATTTTCCACTGTAAATTAATTTTCACTGCACTTTTAA
Source organism: Tipula unca (assembly GCA_951394425.1). NCBI lineage: Eukaryota > Metazoa > Arthropoda > Insecta > Diptera > Tipulidae > Tipula > Tipula unca. The sequence continues at coordinate 1,304,378 of OX596382.1, forward strand.
TTATTACTGTTCACTTTTTAAAATACAGGTGTTTTTAAAATTCGTCGCTTCCAATTGATTTGAACCTCGGCTTTTTATATAACATTAGGAAAACAATAAGTCGTATTCATAAAAGGTGGTGTAATAATGATTGTTATTCTTATTGCATTCAAACTTTAATGAAGCCTCAGATTGCAATTGATTTAAAAAAAACGAAACCTTTAAAACCAATTTTAAATAAACATTAAAAAAAAAAATTCAGTATTTTTATTTTAACAAAAGCACGTCGCTTTGCAATCGTAAATATAGCCAATTAAATAATTGGCAGCGGCTTTTTGAAAATTATGTAGGAAGAACAATAGGACGCACACGCTATATAATGAATTAGCTGTGTATATTATATATATATATATATATATATATATATATATATATATATATATATATATATATATATGTATACAAAAATTAAATTTTTTTTAAATCATATTATCATATCATATTATTGGGAGACTCTTTATTATTATTCTGTTAATGTTACACGCTATCTGGAGTTTTAGTTAAAATCTAAACTAACAAACTCAAAATATTCTATAATAGTTTTTATGAATTGTACTCGTATATGATGTATACCAAGTTAATTCGGAATGTTCTTGGCCTAATCTTCATTATATTATAACTGTTGGATTAGGCATTTTTGGAGTACACCGTTTACCATTACAAAACTTAAACGTGTGCTTTCGGCAAGCTCGCTTAAACATATAGCTGTTGATGAAACATCAATCCATCACTATACACATCATATACATTGAAGCCGGCTATCTAACGATTCCTCCTTGAGAAAATGATTTAAATGATTTTTGGGCCAATAGACTTGGCTAATTCTTTGCCAACCCACGAAATATTTGAACGACTCTCGTATTTTGATGTTATCTCAATTCATTTAATATATTCAATATGATTGAAAGAAATAATGATTTACGTCTATTTTTCAAAACTTGTAAGTCGTTTTTTATTCTAGGACAAAATAAAAATGATGAAGAGTATACATGTCCCGAAGGTTTCGGCAATGGAAATTATGCAGATCCAAAAGCATGTAGGCGATTTTATCAGTGCGTCGATGGATTCCCATACGCAAGTCGTTGTCCAGCTGGATTACTATTTGACGACATATATAAATATTGTACATTTAAAAATGAAGCCCGTTGTGGGCCAATAGCATCAAGTAAATTATTCAAAAATGTTATCGAAAATTTGCTCAAACCACTCAATTATTTATTTTATTTATATTATTTTAATATAGCACCACCTCCAGTGACTGAAGCTCCAACGGATTTGGCAGAACGATGTGACTTAGCTGAGTGTGTATTACCATACTGTTATTGTTCTAAGGACGGAACACAAATACCAAATGATCTCGACCCTAAAGATGTAAGTATATAAACCTCAATGCATCAACTGTAAAACTGATTTAGAAATCAATTTAATGTACAAAGTTTGGTTTTACAATTTTTTATTAAAATTGAGGTGAAACTATTAAAGCTTTTTTTCAATATATAAGAGAAAAACTTTTGTTACAATCATAAACTTGTGTTTCTATACTCTGAAACTTAGTTTTTATTTTTTTCATGTGCGATACAAAAAAAAAATTCACTTTGATAACTAATATGATGATTGAAAAGTTTAATTTGATAGAAAAGTTTATCGATTTATATAATCAAAATAGGGTAGCATATAGGTGAAATTAAATTGCAAAATTGAGTGACAACATTGTTTAAAATTATCTTTTTTCAAATGTGTTAAATTATTCGATATATATGGTATAGCGGTTCGATATAAACGATATATGTTACAGCATATTTTTATGTTTTGTGCACGTTTTAACTCGCGTTTCGTGGCAGAGCTTTATTAGAACCTACTTAACTTCGAAATCGGAGATAGTTTAAACAATATTATTATTTTTAATTACCATTCCATTTTAAACAAATAAAGATAATAAAATTATAAAACATTAAATTTAAATGCAAAAAATTCTGCAATAAAGCTTTACTGAAATAAAATTATTATATCAACGAAACAACACAATAAAATAAAATGTACATTTCAGCATAACAATTTACTGTAAAGTGACAGATTTGGATTAACTCAATATACATAGGCCATGCATTAATTGTAGCACAATACTTGAGTATCATCTACATTCTACATACACAGATACATACATACATATATGTACAATGATTTTTATGTTCCTATTCATTTGTTTTAAATTTTAATCAAAATTGATAAAATCGTTGCGATTTTAATAGTGATCGGCTTTATTATAATGAAATTCGACTCTTTAACAATATAAATAAAATTTTAAATCATCGTTAACGGGTAATATTTTTATTATTACGATTATTGTTATTGTTCTCTTTTAAATATTAATAATAATATAATTAAATTTAAAAAAAACAATTTTGGGTGAAACAATAATAATAATATATTTTTTTAAATTTTATTTAATATCATTTTACAAAAAAAATAACGACTACAATTTATTCAATCCAATTTAATGAACACGACGGTTTGGCTTGTTGTAAAATGGAAACCATGGTACATGGAAAATTATGTACATAGTTAACTTTTTTTATTAATTTATAATTATTATCTGTTTTTATAATTATGAGGCTGTATATTTATAATTATATTTGACAAATTTTAATGCAAGAAAACACTACCTAATATATATTCATATCTATGTACTTCCCAAGAATTTATACGATTCATTCAAAGTAAATAATAAATGCATTCATTATTTTTATTATAGATACCGCAAATAATGTTATTGACATTTGATGGAGCAGTTAATTTAAATAATTATGAACATTACAAAAAGGTATTTAATGGAAAACGTCAAAATCCAAATGGATGCGATATAAAAGGAACATTCTTCATATCGCATGAATACAGGTAAGAAATATATAAAATACAATGATATCATAAAATTTAAAGGGCTATAATATTAATATTTATTTTATTGTGTATATACGCTTACGTACGAAAAAAGTTTTATAAATGACGTATACTTCAAAATTACGCTTTTGGCATTAATATTAAAATTTAATTTTTATAAAACTATTTCTTTTTATTTACTATTTACTTTCTCTTATCTCCAGTGAATAAAATCATCCATAGATTTGATTATTTTTAATTGATTTGCAAAACAAAAAGTAAACCTACATAGTAAAATATATATAAAAAAAAAATTTATAGTTAAATTAAAACAAATCCCTAGATTTTTTTTTGTCTCGTTTTATCTTTTTTCTCAGAAACTTTCAAAAGATCAATAAACACTGGAAATATATTATTATCCTTTTTCGATTGAATTTTTAAAATTTAAAGAAAAACTTTTTAATTTTATTTCAAATCTGTAAAATTTTTAAAATGGCAAATATGAACAATCAAAACTAAAATCCAAATACAATAGAGAATAAAACTGATTGAAAAAAAGAATTAAAAACTGAATCGAATGCAAATATTAGTTTTTTTTATCGTTGGCAGTTAACTCTGTGATGATAGCCTCATTAAAATAAAAAAAAAAAATTCTGAACTATCCGATACCCGGACGATACTTTTTCCGATAAAATGCGATTTATAGTTCAAGTTTGCATTTCAATTTGATTGATTATTCATGAAATTTTATTGTGTTTTCACTTAAGCATTCAAATGCAATCGAGAAATATTTATTTTTAAGTTTACGTTATTAAAATAATATTGATAATATGATTCGTCATCATTTAACTTAATACGATGAGCCCATTACAAAATACAAGTTGGTATTTGGTTTTTGAAGTCAAAGCGAATTAATGGTTTTGTTCATTCGTCCGTTCATTAATTCTAATTATTTTTTCCAACCAATCACTTTTCTTAAAAACTTTAAATCATCAAGTTGGCAGACAAAATCGTCAGTTTTAAGGAAACAGATTGTGGGAAAAATAATCGGAATAAATGAATGAACGAACGAATGAACGTAACCATAAATCAGATTTCACTCGTTGCTCTACTATAACTTTCAGTGATGCTATGATCCAAATATTGTAAATTTGATAAGTGACAATTAACATGGATCGATACTGACGTGATACTATCGCTATCCGAATTCTGGTTTTGTGCCTAATTCAAATTTTGATTATTTTTGTGACTTTCAGTTAACAACCTCATCTTAAAAATATGATAAGGTTTTACATTTGTATTATTTTCGTTATGGATGATCGGAAAAGCTATGCACCTTTATCTATATTAGTTTCTATAACATTGCTGACCAACCAAAAATCGATGTTTTGGAGTTTTGAAATGTTCGGGATTACAATATATGCACTTATCCGCACTAATAACTTCATTAATGAGAAGGAAGGGTCAACAAATGTTGGGCACTGCATTATCAATGAAGTAAAATATTTTACTTGGAATTGGAATAATGATAAACCTGCATTATGGAAACTCCCTGTGCTATTTTCTATTTTTAATAAGCAAACAAATAACCAATTAATATCAAAATAATCATTAAAATATGGGATTTTCATTTTTTTTATAAAAATCTTAGATAAATATTAAATAAATAATAAAACAGAAATATTATAAACCTTATGAAAGAAAAATTCATTTTCCTATATTGTTTATCGATATCGATTTTTCTTTTGCTTAGGTAAGGTTTTATATTGGAAAATAATATTGTATATTTTTATTTTATTTTTTGAGATTATTCCTGGATTTTCCTGGAATTTTGAGATTATTCCTGGAATGTATTGAACTATTTTGAGTATTATTTACTTAAAATTGGAAATAGTTGAGAATAATTATGTTTTGTAATAATATCTTTCATTTATGTTTTTATTACTACATAGTGTGTTATACTAGTGAATCGTTCATTATTCTGTGAGATTAATTTATCTAACAAATTGGTAAGCCATGGTGATTGGTCCATGAATGTCTAAAAATCATACTACTATTCTTTTATTTAACAACATAAAAGACATTAAACAACATAACATAACGTTAAATGTAATTGCTGAATCGTATCGCTTTCGGGATCAATATCGAGGTTTTCTGTTTAGTTAAAAGCATATAAGTACTCGTATACCCTTATGGCTTGGATATGCAGTGAATTAAAATTAAATGTATTGTAATTGATAATTAAGGAAAAATTGGAAGTGTTATGTGAATATTTATTTTTGAACCCATCAACAAAATTGACCACTTTGGTTGAAATCATGTTCACTAGTTTATTTTCAACCAAATAAACTCAAGCAATCTATTAAGTTCATGCTATAGACTTCTTTATGTTAATAGCTTCCAATATTATGTTATATGTATATAGTATTCTAAGTCGCCAAAAAACAATATTTACGAAATTAAATAAAACTAAAATGCTACTTAGCTTTGTTTCAATGCTTATCAACTGCTTGTAGCAGTTTCATCAACATATTTGTGTTATAAGCGTTTTGTGTTATTATGATTGTAACGAACGATTTATCACGTTTATCATATTCAGATAGCCAACATCTTCGCTCATAATTGTTATGCTGCTAAAACGCACCCAAAAACATAGTCAATAGAATATAACAAAGACAAGTTATACATTCTGTAAAACATGTTCCCATAAACGACGGAAATTGTGCGATATTGAATTTTCCAGAATAAAGATATATTATGGTTTCAAGCTCGATTGAACTTGTATTTTTGTGTCACATTATTCATCTATGTTAAATCATTAAATCCCATTGATCAAGTTTCCTCAAAAGTTTGACTTTTCATACAAAAAAGTTATATAAATTCTTGACTTTGCTATACATTAATTAAGTCGCAGGTCCCTTATTCACTTGTGTGCTAAATTTAAATCCATTATCAATGTAAGACTCAAGCAATTTACTTTAAAAATTTAGCCAATGTGGAGTTCTATTTCAGTTGGCCTTATTTCAGAACTTTATCCAATAATCATTTTAATTTCAATGCCAATGCCAATGAACTATCGAATTTCATTATAATTGATTAAAATTTAGCTCCATTCGATATCGTACCTCATACTGTTGTTATGTCCTGTTGACCTAATGTCGTTTTGTTATACACTATTGTTCATAGTCCGTTTTGAAATGTATCATTTGAGCTTGACGAATTATTTTATATATAAATCTTCCATGCGGAACGCCAGTTGGGAACCACTGAGTTAGAGATTTTTTTTTTTTTTAAACTGCCAATGGCTTTATTCTTGAATCTTTCTTTATACGAAACTAACAAGAAGTGTGCAAAGCTTACAATCTAAAATAATTATTTCCTAAGTCCTTAACCTATGTTAAATACTTATTATTAGTATGCAGAAATATTAATTAATAATGTGTGTTAGCTTAAATATGTAATTAAATTAAATTTATCAATACATTAGATCTAGTGGATCTACTCTGCGAAGCCGTCTATATTTCGGTTGCCTTAATAGTTGTCTTGCTAATTCATTGGGGTGAGTTTCCAGTTTCGAAAGGTACTTCAAACTGTGTGCTTGGATCATATCTTTGACCGTTTTAATCCCAAGGTCTCGATGGATGTTGCAATTTCGGATATACCACGGAGCATTTGTAATACAGCGAAGTATTTTGGATTGCGTTCGTTGTAAAAGATCTATATTTGATGCGCTTGTACAGCCCCATAGTTGAATTCCATATGTCCATATAGGAATCAGGATCATTTTGTATATTAGAATCTTGCATTCTAGGGAAAGTTTTGAATTTCTTCCAATCAGCCAGTACATTTTTGAGAATTTTATTTTTATTTGGTTGCGCTTTGATTCGATGTGTTTTCTCCATGTCAATCTTCTATCAAGATGAAGACCCAAATATTTGACATTTGTTTGTTGAGGGATGTTGACATTGTTTAATTTCACCGCTGGGCATGTACGCTTATTCAACGTAAATGTTATGTGTGTTGATTTGGTTTCATTCGCTTTTATCCGCCACGTTCTTTGCCAATTCTCAATTTTGTATAAGTGATCTTGCAATTCTCTTGACGCAGTTTGAGGATTTTTGTGTGAAAACATGATAGCAGTGTCATCTGCAAATGTTGCTGTGACAACCTTATCAGTTATTGGTAGATCGGCAGTATACAGCAAATACAATACTGGCCCCAGTACGCTGCCTTGTGGAACTCCTGCGTTTATATCATTTAGTTCAGTAATGGCTGAATTGTGTTTAACCTGGTATTTTCTTTGAAACAAGTAGCTTTCAAGGACTGCATGAAACTTTTTTGGCAGACGAGTTTTAATTTTATATATAAGGCCCTCATGCCATACTTTGTCGAAAGCTTGCGCAATGTTTAGGAAAACTGCCGAACAATATTTCTTTTCCTCTAATGCAAATTTAATTGTGTTAACAACTCTGTGCACCTGCTCTACCGTGCCATGTTGGTCTCGAAACCCAAATTGGTGGTCTGGTATAATCTGTCCTTCAGATAATATTGGTTTTAATTTTTGTAATACCATTTTTTCAAAAAGTTTAGAAATCATCGGAAGTATACTTATTGGCCTGTACGATGCGACTTGTGTTTCGTCTTTTCCAGGCTTTGGAATCATTGTAATTTGCGATATTTTCCATTTTTTAGGGAAATACCCACATCTCATAATCGCATTAAAGATATAAGTTATGAGTTTCATGCATTTATCAGGTAATTCTCTGATCATTTTTCCGGTAATAAAATCGTGTCCTGGAGCTTTCTTTGGGTTTATACAATTTTTAATGGTATTTTTAACTTTTTTCCACTTAAATTTTAAAGGAATTGGTTTCAAAGGATCCTCCGTAAACTTTGGTAATTCACTGTTGCCAGTTTTTTCGTTTGGTGTGAATACTTTTTTCAAGTGGTTAGAGAAAGCAGTAGCCTTTTCTACGTCACTTCTGGCCCAACGTCCATCTGGTTGCCTAATTGGTGGATTCGATAATGTTGGCCTCTTTAGTTTTTTTGTTGCCTTCCATAGTGAATAATCTGTCTTCTCGGTCGCCGAGAGTTCAGTAAGGTAACTCTGGATTCCTGAGTCTTCTTCTTCTCTCAATGCTCGTTTAAGGGCTTTAATAGCCCTATTCAATTTCCCTTTTAGTAATGGAGATTTTTGCTGCTGCCATAGCCGGCGTATTGTCCGTTTCTCTTGGATTAACTGCAGTATATTAGGTGAAGGCTTTTTAACTTTGTCAGAGGTGTGAATATCAGGGGTAGCCTCTTTTGCTGCTGTTTCCAATATATGTGTTAAATCATCCGCCGCAGCATCAATATCTTCCGGGGTGCAAAGTTGGATATCCAATTGGCAATTTTGTTCCACTATATTTCGGTATAGAGCCCATTTAGTTAATTTATTTGTTAGACGTTGGGGTGGTTCTGCTTTTAAAGCTCTGGTACTCAGAGTTATTATTATTGGTGAGTGATCAGATGATAAGTCATAGCAATCTTCCACCTGAGCATTGGTGCGTGCAATTCCTTTTGTTATACAAAAATCTATTAAATCAGGTATTTTATTTCTATCTGATGGCCAGTAAGTTGGGTGTCCAGAAGATAAATAATCTAGGTTTTTTTCGTTCATTGCTTCATATAGTTGCTTTCCTTTAGGTGTTGTTAATCTCGAACCCCATTGCAGATGTTTAGCATTGTAGTCGCCCCCTGCGATAAATTTAATGCCCAGCTGATTAAAATAGTCGATAAATTGCTGCTTTTTGATTGCGTGTTTCGGTGGACAGTAAACAGCCGATATTACACAGTTTCCAGACCATTCCTCTAAGCAGATATTAGTTGCTTGGATGTGATCTTTATCATATTTGTTGAGTTCATAATGCTTTATTTTTCGTTTGATCAAGACCGCAGTGCCGCCGTGTGCTCTTCCATCTGGATGTTTGGTGTCATAAACTGAATATCCGCTGATTTTAAAAAAGGTATTTTTTGTAAAGTGTGTTTCTGATATTAGCATGGTGTCTATATTTTGATCGATAAGAAAGGTCTGAACCTCAGCTTTGTGCTGTGAAAGACCGTTCGCATTCCATACAGCTATCTTTAGCAGCGTCATTTTTGGCTTTTGACAATAATTTGCATTAGTGTGTTCATATTTTGCATCATCATGCTCATTTGTCTTTCCATCATCATCATGAAACTTTGGATCGTTTCTGTCAATTTGTTTACTGTTGCGTTAATATTTAATTCTTCTTCGTTGAAATGAACTTTCGTTTTTGGGGCGGCACCTTGTAGGATGTTGGCATAGGAAACTCCTGGTTGTGCAAAACTGCTTGTAACATTCTCCAGGTCATTTTGTGTGGTTGAGTGTGCATTCGCTTGTTGGGCAATTGTACTTCTTGGAGTCATATCTCTTTGATTGTAACGTGACTTAAGCATTCGTTGCTCGGATCGCAACTTTGGATTGGCCTTACGCTTCAAATCCAGATATACTGGGCAACCTCTGTAGTTTGCTGTGTGATTTTCACCGCAATTACTACAGCGTTTTACTGATGGATCATTTCTCATCTTATCGCATTTTTTTGAATCATGAAGTTCGCCACAGATAACACAGACTTCACTCAACGTGCAATAAGCTTTTGTGTGCCCGTATTCTTGGCACTTGATGCATTGTACTGGTCCTGTTCGCTTTTTGGGTTCTTCTACAGTGATTTTGCGATGCAGTAAATATCTCAAGTTATATATGCTGTGGTTTCCTTTGTTTTTCTCATCTGGCTCTAATTCTATGCGAAACATCGGTTGAGGAACCTTCTCCCGATTTAAAATGTTTGCAATAGATTTGGCATGGAAACCTTGTTCAGCGAGAGCCGCATGAATGTCGGTCATTTCTACGCTGCTCTCCATTCCTTTTAAAACAACAGTCAACCCTTTTTGACTTTTCAGCTGGTAAGTGTAATATCGCTTTCCGGTTTGATCGAAATGGTTTACAAGCGCTCTGAAACCATCAATTTCCATAGGTTGGATTTTCGTTTCTTTGATATTGCCCCTTTTAAGCGGGGCAATATAAAATTTTGACTCAGTTAACTTGTCGATTGTATTAACGAGTTCATTATTTGACGCCTCTCTTAAATAAATTGGTGGCGGCTTTTCGGTCTTTTTAGCTAATGTTTCATCGGCGCCATCCTCTTTCAAGCTAGAAAATCAATTGCCGAGAGGTATTTGATAAGCGTCATGTTCTAATCTAGACGCTTTAGTCTTACTAGCTAATTGCGCTGATTTCGGGCTTCTTTTTCTTTTGGTCTGAACAGTTATATATCTGTCCATACCGGTTTGCACCAAATTTTCTTTATTTAAGTGACCTATCTCACTAATTAAATTAATGTCTTTATTCATGTTCACTGCACTGAGTTTATTTGCTGTTGAAGCGTTTATTTTTTCACTTGCATTTTTATTTATTTCATGTTCATTTGCTGTTGCAACATTTATTTTTTTACTAGTATTTTCTTTTGAGTTAAAAGGTGGTATTACCAAATTTGCTAAATTTGATGTCGAAGCACTTTTTTCATTTTGCGTTATTATATTTTTTTTTGGGGCTATGTTCTACTTTACCCATTGCATGCATTGCATTATTCTGATTTAATGCTGATATTGTTTTTAGGGGAAAATAGGCCCCTCTTAATTTTAGCACTAATTATTATTCGATATATGCACAGTAATTAAATTAAATATTAAAAAAAATAATAAAAAAGAACTAACACTGCACTTTTTATTTTAATTTTATTTTACTTTAATTATATTCCGCGCACATTGATTTTACGTCCAAACTGCACGACGATCAAAAATCAACTAACTCACTTTGTAACTAAGGCTGGATATTACTCCGGCCCCAGCTACATAGAAGTTGTCCTAGACGTTGAACACCGCGGCATTAACCTGTAGCTCAGGTCGGTAGGGGTATATTGGTTGTGGGTTTTGGTGTCAACGTATAAGACCTAGATTAACCGCGTGTGTATGGCCAAAGCATACAAAGGGGGACAGGTTTGCGAGGAAAAATTCGGACCCACAAATACTTTGTGGAGCCCATGACGTGATCGACCATTGTCGTTCAATAGCGGCTTAGTGCCAAACCATTACCATGATGGGTAATGGAGGAGAAAAATAAAGAAAAGAAAACAGATTTGTGCGAGTGGTAGGCGCTACGTCTGCCCACTCAGTGGTTAGTAAGTATTTATATATTGGTAACGCGTTGCCAGCCGAAGGGAAGACGAAGCGTACGCTATACTTTCTTCCGTCCCGTTAGAGACCACTGGCAGACCCGTCACCAATTGTGCCGTTTAAAGTTAGTAGATGAATGCTTAGTCTTTAAATCATATACTTACCGAAAATCTGCTTGTTTTAACCCAAAGAAAAAAAAAAAAAAAAAAAAACTTGTATTTCGTTTTAATTTACTATTTTCCAATTATTTATTTTTAGTTTTTAATTTAATCCTCCGCCTAATTACAGCCCCAAAAGTCGAATCAAAATAAAACTCTCACAAGTAAGAAAATTTTTGGTATTTATACCAATTTGGTGGGTTGATAGAGTGAGAGGGAAACAAAAGAAAACGCATAAAAATGCACTCTATCAAAAACCACTTGACATCATTTACTTGTGTTTTAAAAAAAAAATTAATTTTTACAAACGTTGCGAAAACGTTGTAAAAGAAATATATAGGTTACAAAAATAATTTGATAACGTAAAGTTATTTTATAATTGTTACCGATTTTGCTGGGTATGCATTTTTATAATAACAAACTATAAATTAGCGTAATTCTATAGGTGAATACACTATGAATTTGTTTTATTTACACAATATTTTGTCAACAAAATAAAGTGGAGGTATTGGTCTCAAAATTGTGTTTGTAGGTTAGGTTGAATTGGACAGGGTGGTAACGGTTGTTGACAGGCGACCGTTACAGCGTGGGGAAAACCCAATCCCTGAGATGAAAAGAGATCTCGTGCTCTGTTGGATATGGGAAACAGATGACTAATTAGTAACAGGGTAGCCCAACGTGGCGGACGCCCCACGACCTGAGATAGTCTCAAAGCCGGGCCATTCTTACATCTAAACTGTTATAATTAATTAACCTAAGATAAGACTTTTTATTTTTATTTTCTTGTTGTTTTAAATATAGCAATATTAATTTTCCAATATTATCATGAACGAATATTAAAAATAACTAAGTGTATGATCATTGATGTAAGAAACAAAATATTAATGAACATGAATACCAGAAATAACTATAATGAACATTTTCACCATAAAAATCTTTAAAAGAAAATAGATGGGAGGAAGCCAAGAGAAAAGATCGATTCATTCCATTTCATATCTTTATTTGTTATTTTCCCTTTCTCTTGATCTCCTTTACAAATTTCGTGGGCGTTTCTAATTCAACGTCTTTTGTTTCTCTTATCCTAATCACATGATGTGGTGATTATCAGAAAAAGAACTACTTATTTATAATATTCAATTAAAATTTTCTTAATTTTATATAACTTAATTATAACATTACACTGGGGCTGACTTGTACATGAATGATCTAACGATTGATTAATTTCAAAATATGTGGATGCTGAACATTTTATGGCACCTGGCTGCAATGTTCCATTACCAGATTTTGTTTGAGTTTTGTTTGTTTCATCATATCTGCTTTGCTGCTATTTTCATTGGGATATTTTATCACCTGACTGATGAAACCGAGGATGAAGAAGATGATTTTAATAGCGGTTGTTGTTGGTTTTGGGATTTTTGGCTTTACATATGGTTTTCTTGTTGGATCTCGATGACTTTTTCATTTTGATTATGTTGCTTGTCTATGATGTTTAATTGGACTGGCTGCTTCTGCTTGTGTGATAAATCAACTGCTTAGTTAACTTGTATCCTTTCATTGGCATCATTGGATAAATTTAGATTTTTACATTCTCCTCATCATCACTTTCATTGTTGAATTCATCTTGAATTGTTCATGTTTGTCTTCGATCAGTTCACTTCCTTCATCATTTTTTTTAACCTAACTAAATATTATGTTTATCGTTGGTAATAACACATATATATTTATTTGGTGTAAATACACTTTATTTTTAACTTATTATCGTTGATGTGAACAATTACGCTCCGTAATCTCGAATGATCAGTCTCGAACATGCTATTCACAATTCCATAAAATATCATAATTGTAGTATATGATCAGCGAAACTGCTGTTTATGTGTTAGTTTGAGTTACAGTGGTTGTATACATTACAGTAACCGTCATTGTTTTCTTTATATTTAACACTACTGATGCTAACCCATCGGACTGTTGGCGTTGTCAACTGCTTTGCTATTGTTGAAATCATTTCATCTAGTTCCGTAACGTACATTTTCTTCATTAACCATTTAATACGCGCCATTAATATGCACCTTTAATATGCGCCTTTTTAAAGGTGGCAACAAAAAAGAAAATACGGGGTAGTTTCAAATTAAACGCTCATGGATTGTATTCTTAGGATTTAATATAGTATTATCTCGAATTTCTTCTGGTTCAGAATTATCTCCAATCGTCATCAAATTCAGCGACCACTCGATGTCATCATCTTCTTTGTTATCCTCTTCTTCCATATCAGCTTCATCTGATGTTCCTCGTCTATCTAATGTTCATCATCATCCCCTTCATCATCATCATTTATCCGTGTCATCTAAATTATTTATAATCCCTAATGATGAAACAGGTTTTTCATCTTGTTCATGTTTACGTTGGCGCCTAACCCCATGAAGACCACTATACAGTGCTCCCCACATGATCCGTATACTAGGATTTAACTATACTATATAAACTAACATTTATTAATTCTTGTTCTGATTACTAATATATATATTTTTAATTTATTAATCCTTTTTTCAAATTTAATTTTAGAAAAATACATTTCTTTAGTATTTATTTTTTTATAATTTTAATCTCATGTCAATTTCGGGATATTAATTTACTTTACTTTTAAAATTTTGATTTGAGAACGTATTTTAATTGTTTCATAATTATTGTATGTTTAAGAAAACCTTTTTTTTTTTTTTTTTTTTTTAATAAATTTTATGGATTCATTTAACATTATGTTTCTCTGCACACAAGTTTAAGATAATATATGCATTCCACTATTTAAATGTAGGTATATTTAATTCATAATTTAATAATTTTGTAAAATTTTGGAAAAAAAAATTTATAATTTACAAAGAGTAAATGAAATTAATTTATGTAGATGAAACAAAATTTTTTTTTTTGTTTACTAGGATCTAAACTTATTCTAGATTTCAAACTAAACTTAACTTAAGGCTGAGTTACTGGGGTTTCTATCCCCATATCCGATGGGATAGAGACGACCAGTCTTCACCTTACCATTACATTACCTGTTCACAATACTCTATAGGCATTGTAATGGTAAGCTGGAAAACGCGGAAAGCCGATATTTGCTTTTTATGACCGTTTGTGAAAATTACTTGAACGATTATGAAAACAGAGTTCTTTTGAGATGGTCTGCTTTCTCGGTCTTGTAGCGTCATCTTAGAGCCGGATATCCTTGGCATGGAAGATACCCAGGGTTTTCCCATCTTCACCAGACAACTCGAATGCGACGCCTCCCACTCGCCGGTGTATGACTGCCGGGAGATATCTCTTGGCCAGCTTGGCAGAGTACCCTTGGGCCGCATTGCTCTGGGTAAAATTACGGACATAAACTTTTTGCCCTACTTCCAGCCTCCGATTTGCTGACCGCAGATTATATCTCCCAGCATTGTTTCGAGAAACCTGTTGTAGATGAAACAACACGAGCTCCTTTGCCAATTCTAGGCGGTCAGCTTTCCCTTTTACTTCATGAGTGCTTAAAGCACCCTCGCCCAAGGCTCGCAGTAATGCATACTGGGACCCGTGTTGAATCATATGCTGACCAAACACTAGGTACGCCGGTGAAAAGGTAGTACCACTATGCACGGTATTACGTAATACCCCAGCAATCTGTGGTAGATACTGATCCCAAGTTTGGTGATCTTCTTCTACATATGCACGTACAGCGGCAAGAATTGAGCGGTTAACTCTCTCAGAAGCGTTGGATTGAGGTGAATACACTGGCGTGAACATGTGCTTCACCCCGTGCTTGGCTAACAAATCATGCAGTATCTGTGCCTTGAATTGCTTGCCGTTATCTGAGAGAATTACCTCTGGCACTGAAAAGATAGGGAAAACCTCCTGCTCTAGGTAGTCTACTACCTTTCTGGCTGTAGCTTCTCGAAGCGGTTTCAACAGTACGAAACGGGAGAAATGGTCTAGAACCACCAGGATGTGGGTGTTGCCTTTTTTTGATCTCGGGTAGGGACCTAAGAAATCAATGTAGAGTTTCTGGAAAGGCCTCTTAAACTCCCGATATTCACCCATTGGTGGCCGCAAAATGTGATTTACTGGCTTGGTTTGTTTGCATGTTTCACACTTGCGCACGAACTCCTTAGTGTCGCGTGCCAGTGTGGGCCAGAAAAACATTCTGCGGATGAACTCTATCATCTTCCCGGTCCCCATGTGAGATGCAGCTGGTGGCTCGTGTGTCTGTTCCAAGATCCGGGGAATCAAAACGCTCGGTATCCAGAGTTTCCAAACAGGGATATCTGTTTGGAGGTCGGGTTCCCTTGATGGTTGATGTATCATGACCTTCCCATCAACTATTTTGAGATTACTCGGCCTTGGCTTCGTATTCTCAATTGTATCGATGAGGTCCAGGTAGTCTTTAGCCGTGAAGGCTTGTGATTGCAAGTCTACGTGTAGTGGTTGTTGATCAGCTGGCCTTATCACAGTTAGCTCTTCGATTCGAGACAGTGCATCAGGTACCACATTCTGTGTCCCCTTGCGGTACTCAATCCGGAAATTATAACCCTGCAGCTTTAAACTCCAGCGAGCTAGTCGTCCAGATAAATCTGTTTGATTCATTAGCCACTGGAGACTTGCATGGTCAGTTATAACTACGAATTCATAACCCTCCACATAGGCTCGGAACTTTTTGATACACAGAACTGCTGCAAGACATTCAAGCTCCGTCACACTATAGTTCTTCTGAGCCCCATTCAGTTTATGTGAATAGAAAGCGATAGGGTGTTCTCCATCTTTATCGTCTTTCTGGAAGAGAACCCCTCCTACCCCTGTCTTAGAAGCATCTACCTGAATGTAGAAGGTCCGTGAATAATCCGGGTGTGTTAGTACCGGAGCGCTAGTTAATAAGGCCTTGAGTTTATCAAATGCCTCTTGTGCCTGAGTCGTCCAGATCAGCCGCTTACTGGATTTAAGTAAGTCTGTGATAGGTGCAGAAATTGCCGAAAAGTTTGGGATAAACTTTCGGTACCAACCGCTCATCCCCAGGAAACGTCTAACCTGTTTGGCAGTTGTAGGGGTTGGAAATTCTTGAATTGCAGAGACTTTTGCCGGATCCACCTTTATACAACTTTGGCCCACCACATGCCCGAGATATCTTAGTTCTTTAAGGACAAACTTTGACTTCTCTACATTGATGGTTAGATTTGCCAGGCTTAACTGTGTTGCCACAATCTCCAGCAATTTCAGATGTTCATCAAACGAGGAAGAAGTGACCAATAGGTCATCTAGGTACACAAACACCTTGTCATGCAGTTCGTGTGGTATTACTCTATGCATAAGTCGGCACATAGTCTGCGCCGCATTACACAGACCGAAAGGCATGACGGTAAAATGGTACAGTGGCCTGCCTGGCACTGTAAACGCAGTCTTAGCTCGAGATGCGGCTTCCAAAGGAATTTGCCAAAAAGCATCTTTCAGGTCCAAGCTAGAGATATACTTGGTATTCTCTAGTCGGCCAAGCAACCCATCGATAATCGCTAAAGGATAGGCCTCCTTCACCGTTACTGCGTTTAGCTTTCGCGCGTCCAGACATAACCTGACTTTTCCGTTACTCTTGGACACCACTGTTACCGGAGAACTCCATGGGCTGGATGATTCTTCAATCACTCCTAGAGCTCCGACTCAGTTCTTGGTCCATTTCTTTTTGCTTTGCTGGTGATATGGCGTAGTAACGCTGCTTAACTGGTCTTGCTTCCCCTGTGTCAATCTCATGCTGTAGCAGGGTTGTTTTTCCCAATCCAAGGTGTACTGAGCTGGGAAATTTAGCTTTGACACAGTCAAGCATATGCTGCTGTGATTCTGTAAGATCATGTGGCTTCCCTATTTCAGCCTCTGCCGGGTTGGGGTCTCTTTGTGGTTGCGAAACTGCCAACTCGGATACCGCTATGTGTAAACCAAAAATTTTCCAAAAGTCGGTTCCAAGATATAGCTCCTGGGACAGTGACGGCGCTATGTACAACCTGATATTTTTTCTTTTCCCTTGGAAAGTCACTGGTACCGTCAGGTATCCCAGGATTTCTTCAGGTGTTCCACTAGCAGTGTGGACTCGAGTTTTGAAAGGCCGATATTCCCAACCGCACTCGCGAATGAATTTTTCACATCCCGATCCCAATACACTAATGTTGGCTCCGGAGTCTAGTAATCCCCTGACTACCTTACCTCCTAACCTCACTTCAGCATATGGCCGGTTGTCTGGATTAGAGTGGATAACTGACGAAATTAGTGATCGATACATAAGTCTGCGTCGGCGAAAATATCTGATCATTCGAACTACCCGCCTGTTATCCGTTTGGCAAGAAGAAAGTATAAAGTATAGTACTTTGTAACTAAGGCTGGATATTACTCCGGCCCCAGCTACATAGAAGTTGTTCTAGACGTTGAACACCGCGGCATTAACCTGTAGCTCAGGTCGGTAGGGGTATATTGGTTGTGGGTTTTGGTGTCAACGTATAAGACCTAGATTAACCGCGTGTGTATGGCCAAAGCATACAAAGGGGGACAGGTTTGCGAGGAAAAATTCGGACCCACAAATACTTTGTGGAGCCCATGACGTGATCGACCATTGTCGTTCAATAGTGGCTTAGTGCCAATCCATTACCATGATGGGTAATGGAGGAGAAAAATAAAGAAAGTTGAGTTAAGTTAAGTTAAGTTAGAGATTAAAAATATATAAATATTCCCAATATGTATTGCATTCGTCTTAATAACTCTAACACTTACTCCTCTCAAATGTAAATTTGGGTCTATGTTGTGGCACTTTGCAAAATGACTTGAGCAAGATGACATTTTCCAGTTTGTTTTTCCTATACGCATAATATAAAATTTGTTAGGGACACTGCGGGAACCGAGGTTTTTAGTATTAAGCACATATGTATATGTTCCGACCATGTTAAATTATAAAATTAAATTTAACCTTTTATCATCATCAAAATACTAAATTAGAATATGCGGTTTTGTGTCAAACATATACATATGTATATTTTGATTAACATTTTCAGTTGTTTTTCCATTACGCAAAAAAATAAATGCATTATATCTATACACATTATATGCTACAAATGCAAAAATAAATCAGAAAATAGGAAAACAACCATCGATATAAAAAAAAACATCTCAAATTGTCGTTTGCATCAAAGCAAATATTTTGATTTATACATCGATCCCTCTCCAAAAAATTTAGGACCAAAATGTATGACTCTTGTAACTTGATTTGTTGTTGTTGTTATCTTTTGATATGTATTTTTCTATTATGTTACATGCTCTAAACGCTAGCAAAAACGGTTATATATATATATATATACTAGCGGGACCCGCTTCGCTGCACCCAAATACAAAAAGACTTAAATTTAATTTAATTTTGTTTTATTAAAAAAAACTTTAGTTTTAGTTTTATTTTGAAAAAAAAAGAAAAAAAAATTAATTTAATACAATGGTATGCACAACATTTTTAATTTTGTTTTGCGGTGCATAAATGAATAAATTTTTTGGTGCTCCCACTCTGGAAGATGCGACATATAATTGCCCATGAGAGAAGCACGGATCTTCCAAATTAACTCCACACACCTGCAGCGTTTGGCCTTGCGCTTTATTCACGGTTATAGCAAAAGATAATCGAACGGGAAATTGCAAGCGTTTGAAATCAAATGGCATGTCTGTTGGAATTAATGGAATGCGCGGTATCAACACATCTTCCCCTTTTGCTGTGCCAGTTAGTATTGTTGCTTCAATCAAATTTGGCATTAATTTTTTAACTGCAAGTCTTGTCCCATTGCAAAGCTTCGGTGAATTGAGGTTTCGAAGAAGAATGATTGATGAGCCAACTTTTAAATTCAAGCAATGCGGTGGCATACCAGGTGGTTCCAAAGAATTCAAGAATTCGACTGGATAATTGATTGCATCTTCTTCATTCATGGCAGTATTGATTGATTTATAAGTAACCACATCACCTGGCAACTTTTGTTGAATTATAAAATTTATTTCATTCACATTTACATTTTTTGGTGCCAAAATTGCGCGTTCTCTCAACCAATTATGATTTTTGTAATTTTGAATAATATTTAGAAAAACGCGATCAATCAATTCATTTTTTGATGGTAAAATGGTACAAAAATTATTAGGTAGCGTGATGAAACCCATTGACATCACTTGCAATTGTTTCGAAAACTCACTTGCCGATGGATCATTTTGAAGACTAACACGCATATTTATATTAAGCGATAGCCTTTGTACATGTCTCCACAAAGAAGTCCTTTTCAAACATGCATTAATTTGATCGGCTGGAGTTGATCTCGGAATGACGGGCAGCGTTTGTCGAAAATCACCAGATAGCAATATTAAACACCGCCAAACAGCTGTTGATTACACCGTAAATCCTGTAATGTCCGATTCAATGCTTCCAAATATTTTTTATGTGCCATTGGACATTCATCCCATAAAATGATTGATGTTTGTTGCAAAACTTTAGCCATTCCAGAATTTTTTGATATATTGCATACAGGAGTTTCTACGGTTTGCACATTTAATGGTAATTTCGAAGCTGAATGTGCGGTTCGGCCACCATCCAATAATGTAGCTGCAATATCGGATGAAGCAAGTGCCAATGCAATTTTTTGTTGAGAACGGATTGTTGCCAATATTGTGGAAATCAAAAATGTCTTTCCCGTTCCACCAGTAGCATCCAAAAAATATAGGCCACCGGTATTGCCTGTTACAGCTTGCATAATTGTATCATATGCATGTCTTTGTTACAAATTTAATTGAGAAATATGTGTTTGAACAAACGCGTGTAGTAAACTGCAATTATACTGTTGTTCGCGTCGTAGTTCACGCTCAAATATGTCGTGCATTGGGCGATTTGATGCAACCATACCTAATTGAACTAAAGCCTTATTTGTCATCATAAGACACATATCCTCAATCATAATCAATGCTTCATTAAACATTTCTGGTGTACGAATCAAATCACGGTTATTTCTTGCATGTTGAAGTAGAAGTAAAAAGTCTTCAGTCATACAATCTTTATACTTATTCCACAATTCAAGTGGATTTGCTGGAAAACATGTTGATATGATTATCGCAAACAACATACGTATTTGTTTTGGTGGAGCTGTAATTGCAGCATCATGAAGGGTATCATCTTCAAGCAAATGCAATCGCTGGCATGCATCGCGATATGTTGCACACAATTCACCACCAACAGTTCGCAAATCTTGAAATGACGGTGGCCCACGTACGTTAACCAACAACAACCGCAAATAAAAACATTCAACATTATTTGGACTAACTGTGTAAATGCGTCCTAAAGTATCCGTTGAAAAAACACCGGAATAACCATCGATAGGTGTTCCTTGCTTGCGCCGTTGAAATTTTTTTGTTGATGCATTCCAAGTGAAGTACTGAGGCACTTCAGAATACAGTAATGTTCGTGCAAATTCATCCGATTCGCATAACTTGAAAAATGCTGTTAGTGTAGTTTCTGGCGGCTGAACTGCTCTTTGTGCAGCATTTGCATCGGTAAAATAAACACGTTGGCCATTTTCAAGATGAACTGCCAAATGCACAACAACGGGATGCCTGTCATGGATGGGAAATGATAAAATTTGCCACACTGCTTCATTGGTGCTAATGTATCGCCCCATTTGATACTGCAAAATTTCATCAGTTCGATTTTCATCAGCCACTCCGAAAACTGCCATATCGCTGCCCTTATTGACATACTTGCAAATATATTTGATAGATTTAACTGAATTGCAATATTCGACATTGATGTGTGCATTGTAAATGTTTGACAATATTGGCGAATAAGGTACTATCCAACAATTATCAACTGCAAAGTCTTGGCCTCGGCTTTTAATAATGGTCGATTTACCATTATCTTGAGTTGATCGTCGTCGATAAAATGGATATCCATCGTCACCATGAATGGTGTCAGCGATCAATTGTTTGGGAAACCGCTTTGAGCATTTGCCATCAACCATGCATGGTGAATTTGGATGTATTTCACCACACGGGCCGTGTATCATATTTTTCGTAACAACTGCGAATAATCCTGGATCGATAGTTTGATCAGGAATTTCGGCCGATATGACACTATCAATCATATCAGGTGTGATTTTTTGTACTAACCATATCAAAATGTGTGCGTGCGGCAAACCTCTTTTTTGCCACTCAATTGTATACATATAGCAGCGCACTTCTCCAAATTCACGAAGTTTAACAATTAAATCCATTAATTTTTTTAATTTTTGGTTGAATACACGCGCTGTTATATCGTGACGATCGGTTGGTACTTGACCGTCAAACAAACAATCAGCCACATCAGTCCACTTTGGATTGCAAGTAAATGTAATAAATAAATCTGGTCTGCCGTAGTAACGAACATAAGACATCGCATTCTGCGTATACTCATGCATGTGACGTGGACTACCGATATATGATGATGGTAATATAGTGAAGCGGCCAATATCACTCACATTTACATCGTTCCTTATCGGATCACGTAAATGTATATATTCTTCCGATCTCAATCGGGCTTGATTGTGACGAATAAAATTCAAGCGTTCAGTTTCGATTTTGGCATACATGTCAACAATATATTGATGACACAGTTGATTGCATCGCAAAATGTAATTGTCTTGTTGATCACGAAACATCAATCGATATGAATAAAAATTCATCGCACTAACTTTTTTGTTAGTTTCTTGACCTGCAAAGAATCAAAAATGTTCGATTAATAAATTTGAAATATTACTCAAAGATTACAAAAGAAAATAATCAAAAATCATAATTTTTGTACCAGTTGTTGGATTTATCATTGGTATGTTGATATGATAAGCTTCAGCACCTCTCCAATATAAAATCAGATATTGCAATGCATCATAACAACGGTGTAGTTCGGAAATGCGTTTTAATTGCTCATTTATTCGGAACAAAATAATATCCCTTGGCCGAGTTTGTTCACCAACTATTACGATTGCTACTTCATCAACAGTTGGAGCATTGAATCTCCGGGCATGTTCTCCGATTGGTGTTCTATCGGCGCTGATAATAATTGTGTAGTCATCGGAGGGCATCCGATCCAGTGCAGTCTTAAACAAATCCACCAATGCATTTTACTCATGGAAAAATCTTTGCAGACGAAGAACAATTTCTCTTCTTACATTCCGAGCAATTGCACAGCGTTGATCCAATTCCTGATCCTCATTACCAACGAAATATATTTGTAAAAACTGATGATCAGCATCTGAAAATGGTAACAATGCCCCAGCTCTATGATATATCTGGCCTTGAATCCGTAAAGTTTGCGAAATATATGTACATGATGGATCGGAATTTATTCCATTAGCTGTAATCACCTTGAAAGTCGGCATAAATCCATCTCTTATAATATTCGTAGCTCCAAAAGATGTCATTTGGAAGCATGAATTGTATTTTCGAATATTTGATAGGAAATGCTTCGACTCCGGTGAATTATCATAGATCAACGAATGTAAAGGATCTGGTGGTGGTTCCAATACTGGCAGTTTCACTTTCCCGCCAGCACAGCACATGCCAGGAGTTTCGTTAAGATATTTCAATGCTTTGCAATGCACACATTGTACATTCATGTGGCCAATATAAGCATGCATACTGTAATCAGCGGTGCTGTCATAGTTAAAAGCCGCACGTTCCATTTGTCGTATGGTTCGAATTGAAGTGCGTCTCCGCCGATTTACAGGCTCTTGGTTATCAGGAGATGTGCTTCGCTCTGCTTGCTGGTCAATGCTTTCCTGACGCTGCTCTGCAGTATGTGTTCGTCTATGTGCTGATACGGAATTCGTGCGACGGGTACGTCTCCCAAGATTTGATCGCTTTCTTCCAGGCATATTAATAAGCAAATCTAAACATATTATAATTGTAATGCATTTGTATTAATGTGTAGTAAAAGTTATCAAAGCCAATGTTCAGTGTTCAAAGCAAAGGTTCACACACACACACACACACGTGGTTTTTAGGTAGTAGGAATCCGCCACTATTGCTGAGGTGTTTGTCCCACCGATGCATCGTCTTCCGAAGATTTTCCACACGTTACCCAACCCCACAAAAAAGAAAAAAAAACACACACACACACACACACGCACACACACACACACACCACATAACCTTAATCGTCTGGAAAATACGAAAAAAAAACAACACTCACCGGCAAATGTAAATTGTTCAATCAGAAATGAGCACGGCAAACTGAAATTCACTATAATCGATGAAAATTTACTGGAAATGTACAAAAAAAATAGAATTAAAAATCACTTCGAATCAGTTTTCAGTTGCGATGAACTTACCTTGCCTTGCGTAGTACTTACCAAAATGTGTGAGAACACTGGATGGCCAACAATATGGTTGGTTGAATTTTACGCAGTTTTGTAAATTAAAGACACGTTATTTTCTTGTTGGACTGTAACTTTATTGAATTTTGTTGAATTTGCATCAATAATAAAGGTACAAAAACAAACTTGGAAATACCAATGGAAAATTATCAAAATTATTAAATGATTCACCAAACACGATGAATGCCAATAATTGATTTTGATTGAAAATAATTGATTTTTGTTATTTCGATTTTTTTATGTCAAAACAAAAATATTCTGTGATAAACGGTTAAATTTAAATTATGTCGCTGATTTTTTTATCTACTTGTTCGCATTTAGTAAATTTTTAGTAATTTTTTCATCCGTAACACAGATGGCATTATTTACAAAAATCAATTGAAATCATATAATTGATTTATTAAAAATCTTTAACAACTCACGAACGGCTCGACTGATTTAGACCAAACTTCACATTAACCATCTACACATAAATACAAACGTCCCCTAAAATTTTGGCTGAAATCGGTTTGGTGGTTTTTGCGTGATGCGGTTACAATGAATTGAAACAATATATAAGATATAAGATATATATATATATATATATATATATATATATATATATATATATATATATATATATATATATATATATATATATATATATATATATATATATATATATATATATATATATATTTTGAACTATTTATCATATTTTTACATATGTACACATACATACAAATACGTACGTATCCGTACTTAATTCCTCAAACCTCTGTATGTGTCATTCTGTTCTCAAAAAAGCATAAACAAAAAATAACGCAAATATTAGCTTAAAATAATAATATTAATAAAAGCTCAAGTAAATACATATTATGTATATGTAGATACAATTTGAGTATGGTGTACGCGGTTTTATGTTTTCGAAGAACTAAACATCCAAACCATAATTTCAAATTTCAATTCATTCGTTCACATTCCCTTACCATTATCCCATTACGTATATACGATGATGATCGTTATAATATGTTGGTGGTATTACACACAAATATGTATCCCTATATGTATATAAAACAATAATATTTGGAAGCAAAGAACTTTGAAACAGCAGTAGCAACAACAACAAAAACATAAATATAAATAATCTACTAACATACATATCCCATTTATATTTTACATAAAAGCTCTGTTTAAAGTAAAAAATTAATATCATCACTTTTTTTCAAATTTAATTTCTGGAGGGATGAAAAAATTCATATATGTATAGTATTATCTTCACCATCTTACATCGTCGCATCGTCATAATATAACTAATTTTCGCAATTGAAATTTTATAATTAACCGTAAAAAATGGAAATTGGTGTTTCTGTGTATATAATACGGCATATGTGTGACAATCCTTTTTTTTATCTCTTCGAGCTCATGTATATGGGTATTGTTGTTAGGGGTTGAAGATAATTAATGGCATGCGATATATACGAGTATACAGTACACATATGAATTTAAATTTTCTTTTGTACATTACATGTATGCATACATGAAAATATACTACATCGTCATATACATATACCTACATACATGAAAATATTGTTAATTTACATGTAATTACACGATGTGAATGAACATTATATTGTGTACCAAGAGTGAGAAAATTTGTCAGGTCAGAAGGTTAAATATATGCAGCACGTTGCTGGTATGTGTGAATACTACATACATTATCACACATTTTATTTTGGCTGTAGGGGTTAAAGTTTTAATTGAGTTATTTCTGTGGTATTTATACATGTAATATGGTATTATTTAATGATCATATATTTATGAAGTTCCGTTTAAAATTTCCGTTTTATAATTACATATTTTGTCATTTTTTTCTAGACGGAAATGATATGAATTTCATTTACCTAATTCTTCCGTATAAATTCTATATTTATCTATATACATAATGTTATATATGTACATATATGTATACGTAAGAGAACACTTTACATTTTTCAAAATGTTATATTCTACCCAATAATCATAATCAAACTTAAAACTAATCATAATACCTATAATCAGTATGAATTTAAAATTTTATATCGTTTTTACAATTCCCATATACCCAAATTGTAATCCTTGTTCTTATACGTATAATAGTCATGCATTTTAATACATGCACTTACGATTTTGAAACTTTTATCTTATTATTACTTGAATTACGTTTTACTAAAAATAAAAATTTAATTATTATGATAACAATAAATTATAACTATTTGTCTTGATTTTTTGTGGTGTTCAGTATAGGAATATTCTATCTACTTCATCTATACAACGAGAACTCTTTAAACGGTGTTGTATGTACTGTATGTACAAGCCTCTAGAACCCACCTCACGTTTTTTAAACTAATCCGAACATCCGAGGAAAAGAAAAATATTTTTGTTTCTAATTTTAAGTTTTTCAAGTCATTTTTTTTGCGCTCAAACTTTTCACAAGAAAAACAATCAAGGAAAAAAAAAAGCTTTTCCGATTAATTTAATACAGAAAAAAATCAGTTTGTGCCATAGAAAATATTTAATTTTTAATTTTGATTTTTTGTTTTTTTTTATATTATCTTTTTAGTAATTACCAGCAAATACAAACTTTAGCATACGAAGGACATGAAATGGCAACCGAAACTATTTCCCTACAACAACATCTTCAAGACAAAGGAAACGAGGAATGGGTAGGTGAAATGATTGGAATGCGAGAAATTTTGCGCCACTTTGCAAATGTGTCGACAAACGATATTGTTGGTATGCGGGCCCCATTTTTAAAACCAGGACGTAATACACAGTACAAAGTGATTGAAGATTTTGGTTATATTTACGATAGTTCAATTAGCATTCCACCATTATCGATGCCAATTTGGCCATATACGCTAGACTATAAAATTCCACATGAATGCAAAAGTGGTACATGCCCAACAAAATCATTCCCTGGTGTTTGGGAAGTTCCATTGAATGCCCATTATATCGAAACCTATGAAGGTGGTCATTGTCCTTATCTTGATCAATGTGTGTTACACAATCACGACGATGAGGATGTTCTAGCATGGCTCCAAGAAGATTTTGAACGTCATTATAATCAGAATAAAGCGCCATATATGTTAGCATTCCATACAAATTGGTTCCAAATTAAAGAACTAGAACAAGGTCTCCATAAATTTTTGGACTGGACATTAACACTGTAAGTATAAAATGTACGAGTACATATTATGTATATATACATATAAACAAAACAATAAAATTATATGTATATCACCTTTATTATAAATGTTTATCATGCTTTATCTAAACTTCATCAAACATCATAAAATTTACATTTTTTCCAATAATCATAATAATAATATTTCGTTTACAACAACAAAAAAGAAGCTCATAAAAAAGCTCCATTTGTGTTTTGTGACCTTTTCATGGTTTTTATTTGAAATCATTTTTATATTTTTTGACATATTCAGCAGCTTTTTTTATCTTGTCTATTTATATAAAAACAAAAAGCTTTTGGATTTTATATTGTATTTTGGATAAAAACATCAAATCTCATCATGATTGGTTTGTCTATTACCGATCATTGCGAATGTCGTTTTTTTAAAGACCAACAAAAGTGAAGTGATTTGAATAAATTAAGTTGAGCTTTTTATTTGATTTTTATTTTTGGATGATAACAATTATTTTAATGTTAAAATTTTATTTTTACTACGAAATCTATAAAGGTTTTGCTTTGTTATTGTAACGGACAGGATTTTGATTGAATTTTGCGTTTTACGATTTTAAAATCTATACATACTGAATTAGCTGTTTATGACAGACGAATATTATAAAAGATTTTGGTAGGGCTATTAATATTCGATAAAGAATGCAGATAAGGAATTTGATTTTAATTGAATATAAAACCCGCATAAATAATTCAATTCGTAAAACCATTTGTTAATTAATTGGATATTATATTATCGATAAGCTATATAAAAGCCCATTAATCATCCACATTCCACCTCCAAAAGCAATAATCTAATAAAATTAATGACTTATTCATTTAAACAATAATACAAATTTATTCACGTTATACTTACTCCTAACAACCATCACAATTAACATACAAATTCCAAAAAAAGGCACGCAGTAAAAAGTAGAGAATAATTTCCACGTAAACAGCACTGAACTATCAAAACACGTATTTTCTATATTCGTACTACAACAACAATAATAAAAAATAGAATTTTCTTTTCGACAAAAAAAATTACTTGGTTTTCGTATTTTTCTTTTTATCTTATTTATATATGTATGTATGTATATGTATATTCACCGAAAAAAAGCTTTTATTATTCCAAAATCGTTAACATACAAATGGACGTGTCGTTAATGTGATGATTTTTCTCACACCACTTTTTACTTCTCATGGAATGAAAAACAGAAATAAAATTTCGGTATAAAATTGTTGTGTTTAGTCAACTAGAGTGTCTTTTACTACTTCCATACATCTTTCTCTACACTCTACTTATACATTTTTTACAAATGAATGGATCAATGATTGTAATGATATTGAATATTTCCAACAACAACAAAACTTTTCATTTTTTTTAGGACGATGATAATGATTTGTCTCGAAATTGATGATTCCATTCGACTTCAGTCTTATCTCCATTGAAGTTATTTAGAAAAGTTTCTTCTTCGTGTGTTGCTATTCTTGCTGTGTTTTATGTATAATCGTTGGTCTCAGAAAAACATAACTTGTTGATAAAAAAAAAAGGAAATATTGTTCGATATAACTCACATAGTACACACATACACACATACACATTTTGGGCGATTTTAGTAACTTTCTTTTTGGTTTTCTTATCAATTTGATTGATACAAAAAGTTTGCGGAAAACTTTTACTTTTTTATGGTATAGGAAAATGATTTTGAATTGAATTTAATTATTCGGAAATAAATTGGTGGAAATGGAGAGAAAAATACACAAAACATCAAAAATCATCGGAATAAATTAGAGTAGACCAAAACGGTATGGAACGAGAGACAAATGAAAAAAAATCACTTAAAGATTAAAGTTTTTGCTGTTTTTATTGTTTTGTTGTATGTCTAAACAGGGGATGATAGAAGGGCGGAGGTAGATTTTTAATTTTATGGGCTGTTGTATTATCATTTAAATGACGATAAGAAATTATGGTTTTGTGATTTTATTTAGTGTAAAGGTTGATCTTGTTAATACACATATGTATGTATATGAAAGCGAGAAGCATTAATTTAAACATTAATTGTATATATTTATATATACATAATCAGTAAATTACGAATGAAAACCAATTTCATTAATTGGACTATTATATTCAGTGCCTGTGACGGGTTTTTCTTCCAGTACTATCTATTATATTCGGGATCTATATTATTGGAACACCCAAAAATAATAAAAACAAGAAAAAATGTCATCCTGTTTAATATTTATTATAACTCGAGGGTGGGAATATTATAATATTTAAATTTGAACTTTCATACATCAGAAAGAGTTACATTGTGGAATATTTCCCTTGCAGCGTGTACACAAATGTTGTTTATTTTATATTAGTTTTTGTTATCTGATTTAATATCGTCTGTTAATATTATATATATATATATATATATATATATATATATATATATATATATATATATATATATATATATATATATATATATATATATATATATATATATATATATATATATATATATATATATATATATATATATTATAATTTAACATTTATCATAAAATTTAGTAAAAAAATCCTTTAACAAATAAATTCTAGTTTGTCAAAACGATTGCCTTCAAGGTTGTTACGATACAAAAACTTAAAATGATCGAATAAAATTTGAAATTTTATCAACACCGCGTGCAATAACAATCTTTGTATCCATATAGACGTTAAATTCTAATGGACTGTTACATTTTCACAGCATTTAGAGGTATCTGGATTTTGCATGATTTTTCATATTTTAATAAATAACAATACTTAACAGTGTAATTTTTTTGATAGTTTCATTAGTATTAACTTCACTGTCATTTTTAATTAAAATCTCACAAGCCTATCATACGAAAAAAAAACTATCATACAGTATTAAATAATATAATTAAAACTTATTATAATTTTCTTTTTTCCCTCGCTCTCTTCCCTCTGTTTTCTTGCGGTTGGCTGATTTGGTGTAATTCTTATACTTTGTATGTGAAAACCAAATACAAAGAGTTGTATTTTTCAGGCTTTCTTATACAAACAAATTTTCTAAATTTATTCATAATTAGGTCTGAAGAAACTACTATTAGATTACTAAAGACAACGTTCACGGAAATTTTAATCGGTTTTACTTTGTCCACATTGTCCGGTTTTAGTGTTATCCATTTTTTCTAAAGGAATTTTGCTTTTTAATTAAAAAACATAATGAAAACTATTTTTTGTGCCTTGTGGTTTAGATGAAAATTCAATATTTCACCGATTTAAATAAAAAATATTTTAATTTTAAAAAATTATGTGGAACAACAAATTGTACATGGTAGAAAATTTTTAATTTTTTTATTTTACATAGTAGTTTCATAGGGTGGCAGCAGCGGAAGATTTAACAACAATAAAATTCCTTAGTGGAATATAAAAATAAAAAAACTTTAAATTAAAAAAATAATATTTTGTTTATTTTTTTAGTCCTGATGTGTGGTATGTAACAACAACTCAAGCATTAACATGGATTACCGACCCAAAAACTTTGAAACAATTGAGCAGCTATGAACCATGGGAGTGTAAAAAACCACAATCATTTTCATCTAAACCATGCAACCTTTCAAATAAATGTGCTCTTCCATTTAAAACCGCACAATCAAATGTCACAGACACTCGATATATGGAAACATGTCAAGAATGTCCAAATCAATATCCATGGTTAGGTGATGCTGAAGGCACGGGTATTCAAGGGCGTGACAATTATATTTACTCGTCTCAAGGTGATTCAACGCCCGACAATAAGCGAAAATAAATTAAAAGTTTTAATTTTTTTTAAAATAATTTGCACACGACTAAGTAACAACTTTTAAGCTAGTAAAAAATTATCAAGAAAATTTGAGATTAAGACATGAAAATGTAATTTTTATAATTAAATTTTAAATTAAAAAAATAAATAAAAAAAACGAATCCAAGTGTTTTTTAATGTGACCAAAACCATATTACATATAGGTATAACGAATGCTATTAGTTGAAAGTTTATATAAACTGAATATTTCAAAAAGTTTAACATGTTTTACAAAAGAACTCAAATAAAAGATAATAAAAGTTAGAACAGCATTCAAATTGAATTTCATGCAAAAAGTTTTATGATGATGATAATGATAGACATGTGTCGCCTATTTACTTTATTTTCTATGTATATTATAAAGATGTACAAAACTTATGGCTGTAATTTCACTGGAATTATGCCGGCCTGAGGTTGCACACAGCGTTAAGTTTAATCATGCTGAAATGAAAATAAAATAAATTTTATAATATATCGTTACCGAAAGAGTTAAGCATACAGCAAAGAAAATGATAGTATTCATGAACTGCAAATAATACAAATAAAGCAAACAACCCTAAATGACCTATTAAATAGTATAGTAGAACTAACTAGTAGTCGAAAAAGGAAAAAAAACTATACAATAAACTTAACTGACCTTTATTTCATTTATCCATATTTTAACTATAGAAAATTTAACAAATAATTCAAAGAAAGGGAGAATGTGGAGCATACAGGAAAATTATCACTATTGTTTGACATGCGAGAAACCAAAATGAAACTATGTTTGTATGTACATATGTATAGGGAAATCGTCTAAATAAAACTAAAATGCTGCATCTGTTTGTTTTAATCGTAAGTCATAAATTATAATTTTGTATACAAAAATGAAATGTGGAAAAGCTATTCCGAATATGAAATATAATGATTCTTTTGGAATATGAAAAATAGGAAATTTTAATTTTTTCCTCCATTTCCATTGTTTCTGTTTATTGTATATATATTTTATAGTCATTTTAGGAAAATTCTAAATGTTTTTTAAGAAGACAATAGGATGCACAAACATAGTTAAATGTGATGCAAATTATATAAATGGGAAATGTAAGTTAGAATGTTTTGTTGTGAATGAAAAACTCGTATAATTTAACCGACCAGTTATCATTTTATTTGAATAATATTTTAAATATTCTCAAGAATATTGTTTTAGCGCTTGTAATCATGTTTTACAACCCCAAAGTCAAACGTGTATGATTAAAAATAGTATATAATTAAAAATAGAATACCTTGCGGAATCATTTCGCTTAATCAAAAAAAAAAAATTCCATCTAATTTTCTTAAAAAGAAATGAAAATTATACTTCTCAATTTCAATGTTAAAAAACGTAACCAACAACAATACAATTAAAAGCTCTATATACAGTTAAATTTAATTAAGTGCCTTTTTATTTCTTTTAATTCGCAAAAAAAGTTAAAAACATTAATTAAGCCGAATAATAAAAACGAATAAGAAGATTTAAAATTATATTATATCCCAGTTTCGTGTATCTATTTTCCATTTTATATATGTTCATAAGAAAATGGGATAAATAGAATATTCTATATAATAAAAAAATGTTCATCAATTTTTTTGTTATTTTGAGCTTTTTTCATGATCATTGTCAGGGGAATTAAGATTAACAGGTTTTAATTTTAAAAATAAAAAAATTTAAGCATACTAATTTTCAAGTAAAGTGGAAAAATTATTAAGATATGGTAAGATATTTTCCCGATGGCGTGTGGAATACACTGTGGTATAATTTTCAGTTTAACCTTATACATACAAATATACTAACGCTATAACTAACTAACATTAAGTTTTACAAAACGATGTTGTTTATAAAAAAGGCTACATTAAAAACACCAGAATGATGAAGACATGGGAGTTACAATAAAAGCTTTTCGGGAAATAGACAATGCATGAAAATATAGTTAAAAAAGCAATTGCAGTAGAAAATTTATATTTAAGTTTTATGTTTTGAATTTTCCATTTAAAAACTATATGTATATAACTTAAATGTATGTGTAATGGAAAAAAATTAAAACAATACCAGAATCCCAGAGAAAACAAAACAATTATTTAAAAAAAAACTCGAAAATGGAAAAACTCATTTTTTTCTGTTATTTAATCGAAAGCTTTTTCATTTTTCTGTGGGAAAATTGAAAAAATTTTGATTATGTCTGGGAAAATTGAAATTTATATTGATTTTATAAATTAAATATTCTGAAAATTTACTTCGATTGCAAATAATATTATCCAGTCCACTCTTGACTGTAAAAAAGA
Source organism: Tipula unca (assembly GCA_951394425.1). NCBI lineage: Eukaryota > Metazoa > Arthropoda > Insecta > Diptera > Tipulidae > Tipula > Tipula unca. The sequence goes on from OX596382.1 coordinate 1,337,430, forward strand.
AAAAAGACTTGTATGAAGTCAAAGAATTTTCCCAAATTAAAGAAGGAGGTTGTGTAAAGTATGTATTTCAGACAACAAATATTAAAAAATTACACCTTCTGCTCGGATTCACGCTTGGTATCGTTAATGATCGATTTATTATTATTATTGACGTAAACTCCTAACTATTTTGAATGTATTCGCTAGTATTTATAATATTTATAATCTTTTGTTTTAATATAAACGATAAGAAGACTAGTTTCTGAAAATCGATTCAGTTGGTGTATGAATCATTTAATTTAAATTTTTGATATGGCTCGATTCTGTAAAACGTCAATAGTCTATCAATTAATTTATTAAATGGTCTGCTCCAGGCTGGGTGCAAATATATTATTTAAGATAGTACGTAAAATTCTGGAAACTACTAAAATTTGGTAAATTTCGTGTATTTTAGTATGGGATAGTTTAGAAACGTTAACTTAAATTTGGTATCGAAAATGTTTAATTTTATTATTGTATTTATAAATTATAGTAAATGGAATTTCATGAAAAAACAAATTACATTTTTGTAGTATTTGCCATGCCAAGCATTTAGATAGTATAACACACGGAAAGTTGTTTCCCCCCTGATAGTATTCTGTAAATGGTCTTCATAAATGTATTAAAATTCTTCTTAAACTATTAAAATGATGTTGAAGATTTACAATCAACTGAACAATAAGAGTTTGGTTAAATTGTTTTCATATTTCTTGCAATGAGAATGAAAGTTGTAGTGGCAATCATAACACAACAACCTTGCATTTCACTAATTAAATTATTGCATGCTTTGTCAATCTAATTTTGAATTTACGATTCTAAATGTGTTTTAATACAATGAGTACCAGAAATGTACGCGTTTGATTACAGTGCCGTTTGTAATTTTTTCGTTTATCTAAATGTAATATGCGGGTATATAAATTAAATAAACAATTTACAATGAGGCCATATTAACAAATAACAACACAAAATGGAATGATTTAAGATAACCATAGTAAGACAATTGTATTTAATATTGTATTTATGTACTATAAGAAAATTTCTTAAATCAATATCTGCACCATCTTATAAATGCTTTCTCTTTGTGACAATATTATCTATTTTTATCGGTATGAATATTTTTCTGTTATGGATATATGTACCTGGAACATCTTATAAAATGGTTATCTGAAAAGATTTTATTACCATCATAAATCTTCTTTGCAAACGACGAAAATAGATGAAAAGAGTATAATGTTCCTATATGTCGAAAATAATGTCGGAAGACGAGAAGAGGTAAACCCCAAAAAGCTTATACCAGATGGCGATACAAAGTATTACTAGTGTCAAGCTAAATCATCAACTTAAACGATAATATTTGCTGGTAAAAAAAATTTTCGAAGATTTTTTAAAATATTCACTATATCCAAAAATTTGTCTAAAAATAGGTAAACCTAAATCTTTATAATAAATGCTATAGTCTATAATACCTTGATGATATGGTATTAAGGAGATTAAACTAAAGAAAAATTGTGTATAAAGAATATAAACTCAAGATTAAATGAATTGAAATCACAACATTTCGATGGAAAATGTTTATGCCTTTTTTGCTTTATATATGTACGAGTATATACATATGTACATATATATGAGTACATAAGTGTGAAATGAAATGAAAATATTCTAAAATTTTATGAGTTTATTGAATTTTGACGATATAAACAATAGTACGGTCTCATAAACTATTACAGATCGTTTAGAAGCCATTTTGAGATATGAATTTTAAATCAAACTTCTCAGGTTATGTATATAATTATTTATATACATACATATGTGTAACAAACCGCAATCTCAAGTCAAAAACCATAATATTCACTTTGACTTTTTTCAAATGAAAAGTTAAAACGGAAACTTGGAAAATTCACAGAAAATAGTTATAAAATACAACAAACGAAAACTAAAAAGTTTTCAAAAGTAAAAGTTTATTTTATGTTTTCTTATACTCTATAGCTGCAAACGAAAACATTAAATTTATTGCTTACTATACTGGATTTCCAATTAGTGTGAAAAATTACTAACAATAGCATATTTGTTTATATAAGTTTTGAGCGTGTATATGTATATATATGTATACTGAGAGGTTGTTGTTTTTATCACAATTATAAATAAAACTAAATAAATAACGTGAATTCCTTTTGAATTTTATTTTCCTACGATTATTGTTATTAATTGAAAGAGAAATAGAATATTATCCAAACAATTTTGAAAGCTTTTCACAAAAAAACTACACAAAAACAGTTGAGTTGTTTTGATTTCATTCTTTCTAGACCGTAAATTTCATGCTTTCGTAGGTGTTATAAATTTTACCAATATTTAAAAGGTTTCCATTTCAGCAATTTCTCAAATTTTTTTCGTGTTTAATTGTCTAGTAACTTTATAATTATATAATGTACTAATGAGTATATAAACCTAGAAAACATATTATTTTAGTAAACCCGCACATGCGAGTAACACGAAAATAAATCATTTCTACTTAAAAACAGATTTTGCCCTTGAGCTTTTAAAGTAATTTAACCGAAAAAACCGAAACGCTATATCTAATTAGGTATCAGCCTTTTAGTTAATCAACAGTCAATACTGTCAAATACGGAGATATAAAAATACATATTGATCAATTTTATTTTCCACCCTAAATAAGCCAACAACAGTATATATTATATAGAAAACAACACAATAAAGTCCCTTTTCGCTTTATATATAAAGAACAAAGATATTGAGCTAAATCCACCCTCCATGGAAAAATTTCTGTTATTGATATTTGATGACTATTTTCTTATTTTTTTTTGATTTACTCTTCTTTAAATTTTTTCTATATATATGTGTATATATATTTTTATATATATATATATGTATATACGTTTATATATATATATATATATATATATATATATATATATATATATATATATATATTATATATATATATATATATATAGACATATATATATATATATATATATATATATATATATATATATATATATATATATATATATATATATATATATATATATATATATATATATATATATATATATATATTGCGTTTAGCTTTGTGAAATATTGAAAAACCAAAGACAACCATGAAAAAATAAAAAAATAAAAAATTTGCGGGAACAATAGATTTTGTGAGAAAAACAAAGTTAATAAATTTTCCGTCCAAATTTTGTTTTGTTGTTGTTCTGATTGTTGTGCTTTAAAACGGTATTTCAATACATTAAATGATTTGTATTAAATTATTTCTAACTTTTCTTTTATGGAAAAATTAAGTGATTTGTAAACAAATATAAATTGTTAATCCAAAATAATCAATTGATTTGAACTAATTTTCTAAGGAAATTGTTGAACGAAGGACCAAATAAGAAAGCGTTTTACTGTCACACAATTATTTTTATGGTTTTTATATAACAATTTATACTTAATTGGATTACAATTTTCAAATGTAAACTAGAGTTATGTACGTAATACTTCGCCATTTTGTTTGCCTTGTTGACTAAACACCACATCAAATTAATTTCCATATCAAATTTATGTAAATGCGAAATCAAATACTTTTCGACAACACATTTTAAATATAACAACACCACCAACATTCAAGAAGTTTCATTTTCTCTGTATAATACAAAATTAAAATGATAAATCATCAACTATATAAGATCAAAATCTTATATAGTTGATGAAAAAATAACGAATTTAAATAAAATAGTGTTTTAAACTCTAATTTCATGTTTTGGTTATACGAATCACGATTATAAGTTAGTTACGTTCTCATAAACACTTTTAATTTTAAACTTGTTCTTACAAAACTAACAAAACAGAAATTGCGCCAGAACCACTCTAGTTATTCCTATAGTAATTTTTTACAAAATAATTCAACTATGCATAAAAAACACTCGAAAATAACATTATAAAAATTCATTATATAGAAAACAGTTTTCGTTATGTATTGTGTTATACTTCTTTTGTAATCACATGTTATCCCAGTCGATTGTGCCTTTAAACTTCGTTATATACATACGTTTTTTAGATTTTACAAATTAAAATATAAGCAACATACATATGTAGGAGAAAATTATATTTCCAATGCTTTTTTTTTTAAAGAAGCATGCATGTGCATAGCTACAAACTTTTAATTTTTTTTTCCTTCTACAAATAAAGTTTATTATTATAAATCAATTAGGAAACAAGTCATGTAAAGTGGAAAATACGTTTCCCGTTTACAATATTTTATTATGTTTTTTTTCAATGGTTGCATTTTTATACTTGAAACGAATGAATTTCATAAATTATGTTTAATCTGGATATTTTATGAAGAGCTTTTAGAATATTTTTTTTATTCAATCAAAATAAATCCATATATGCAATATTAAAATCGCTTGGACGAAACATTACTATATACATATGTTCATATATGTATTGGTATAATCGTATATAAAAATATTCAATTTTTAAAATTACTAGTAACAATAAATAAATAGCTACAATACACGCACAAACATTGTTTACCCAAACCTAGAACTTTACATTCACCTTAAACCAAACTAAAATTTTACAAAGCTTTTCCAAAATCTTTAATTTTTTAACTCATCACTTATTAAAACCAATAAATCTAAAAAACGCCCTTGATTTACAATGTAGAAACTAAACTTGTTGTTCAACAAGCAAAACTAACTAAAAATAAAGAAAATCAAAAATGAAATTTTATTTCACCAAAATAAAAAAATCGTTAAGTTAAAAATAAAAATTATTTTAAATTTAATCTCAAAGCTTTTTCCTCTTCGCATATATATGTATACTAAACTTTGTTTGCCATTAAATGTGGATGATTTTTTTGTTTTTATTTTAATTTAATTTTATTTTTTGAAATTGGTAAAAATTTTATACCGGGGGCGGGAAATTTTCATTTTTATTTTAATGATGTGGATAAGAGGGAATATCAAGCGAGAAACACAACACAAAATTTAGCTGGAGCTCTGGGATGGTGGAAAATGAACAAAAAATTTAAATAGGAAGAAGACAATATAAATTTATTTTCTCTATTTTATCGTTGAGCTTTTTTCGTTTTATTTTTAATTCTTTGAAAGCACAAACTAAAATATATAAAACCTCAAAAATTATTATCTTAATTAGAAAGAAAATGAAATAAATAATTTTCTTTAAGATGTACACTGTATAACACAAGAATAACAACAATAAAATAACAACAATGGTAATAATAATAACAATAAGAGCTTTTTTTGCTTCGTGTCTGTTTCTTCTTGTTCATTATTTCGAATTCATTTCATTTTTATAAGGGAAATAAGAAAAGTTTATAATTTTTTTTTGTGTAAATTGATTTTAAAGTGGATTACAGCGAGGTTCTGGTTAGATTATTTTTGCCTCTAACTATTTTCGTAGATTGACTGAATCTTAAAGAATTAGAAAATACCTCTCAAACCAATAAATATTTATATACTTTCCTTATAGGAATTTCATTGAAAAAATACGAATTTAGTACAAGTAAAATCACTTGTTCTTAATTTACAGCTTCTAAATGAAAAAAAAAATTTTTTCCAAACCTAAACCGATCTGAAGGGTAATAAATAAACTTCAAAGGGAAAATTGGAAAATTTATCTTAGCTCCAGTAATAATATTATGAAAATAAGGAAAACTACCTCTTAAAAGCTCTAATTCATACGATAGAACTATATCATTTATGTAGAAGGCTAAGACATATAGTCATTCTGTAAAGGTATTAGTACAAGTACATTTAGAATATATTTGGTTAATTAGCCGAGATTTGTAATTTATTTTAATATATACATTGATGAAAAGCTATACATAAAACATAAACAAATATTTTGAAATGAGCTTGAAATCCATCTTATATGTATATATGATATTATATAATATGTACATATACACACGTATATGTACCTAGATAATAATATCGACTGTGTTATCATATTTAACTCGAATAATAGATAATGTTGTGCGAAAATTTATTACCAGTTTGGTTTTATTAAAATTTACATATTTTTAATTATAATATTTCATAAGCGATTTTTCTTCTCTTATCGTTATCATCATTATCGATGGCATTTAACGTGGGTTGATTTATGTTTGCCATTTAATTAGAGAATTAATTTTAAAAGATATACAAATATTTAAAGAATGTTAAAGCTTTAAAAGCTTTTTTTTGCTAGAAAATTTTTAATTCACATAACTATAGAAGATTTGCTTCCCTGCACAAACAAAAATAATTTAAATATTTTACAATCAACATTAGATCGTCTCAAAAAAAAAATAACAGGAGGTATACGTACATTAATTTTATTTCTCATCATATTTATTTATATATTGGAAATTCAATGTTCATTTGAAATATGTTGAAATGGGAAAGCTCATGTTATATACATATTTATTCCAATTTATCATAAGAATAACTATATATGTTCGTATGTATATATATATATATATATATATATTTATATATATATATATATATATATATATATATATATATATATATATATATATATACATTATATATGTACATATAAAGTTTCTACTACACATGTATGTGTGTGAAAGAAATTTTTCAGGATTTGGAGAGAAAAATCAAAATTCCAATAATTTCTATTTTCTATCGTTGAAAATTTTATTTTCCATTGTTGATTTGAGGATGTTCTGTTTATATTCCAAAAACAACAACAACAATAAGGGGAATACTACAATAGAAAAATAGAAAATTGTCTAAAAATCATTTTTTCATGTTTGTTGCTGTAACACCAAAATAGTTTGTTTAATGTTGAAATATAAAAAAAGTTTAGATAAAAACTAAAAACTTAAAATTCATGATGATACAGATCATATAATGGCACGACGATGACGGAGGAGTTGGAATTGGGTGTGTGGATTTTCAAATATAAGGTTTCATAATACATTTATATACGTATATTGTGAAGGTGTATACTATTATACACAATGTATATAAAATGTAAGTATATCTAGATAAAATATTTAAATTCTGATAATTTAACTTAGAATATGTATTGTTTTTTCAAAACATTTTTAGAGATATATTACAAAAAATCGTATAGTACGATAATCATGTTGAGCTCTCAATATACATACATACATATTATATGTATGTACTGTTATGTACATATATTGTATACGATCCATATCGAGTAAATTTTCGACTGAATGAAATGATGTTTAATTATGCTGTGCGAATAGCAAAAACAATATGAATTTAATAGTTTATTGAATTTTTAAGTATATCTGATATCTGCAAAGACTTTTATTAGTTTTTAAATTGAATACGTAATAAGATCATTTCGTAAAAGTCTTATAATATTTCAATACGTATACTAATGTTTACCCGCAGAACTCCGCGTGTGTATATCAATAGATTTCTAATATCGTTTATTTGTTGAAAACAAATATAATCTCGTTAAAGTCAAACATTAAATCTAAAAATTGAAATTCACTCGACTATAAATGCATAGAATTTGAGTAACGCATCATCGAACGTGTATACACATCAACAATGGAAACTAGACGCGCATATATACACAATAAAAATTATATATGCTTGTTTTAATTTTCTATTCTACGTTCTAGTTTTCAATATTTTATTTATGTTGTTTTTACATAGAATATGTATACATATTCCAACCCAAACAAATAACATTTTCCGGATCAAATTATATTTATTATATTTAATTTTTCACTATAAATTTGTATAGGTTATAGTTCTTCAATTTAATATCTTTAAAGCCTTAAAAGGGTATAACCTGTTCAAAAATCACAGTCGTTCTTTCTCGGAAACTTTTCTGCTTTAAAAATCACGAAAATCGTTGCTATCGACTTTATATATTAAAAATGGTTTTTAATTCACTCATCTTTTTTTCACTTGCTTCCCAAGGAACAATAACTTCTTAACAGATTATCCTTTTATCGTACTATTTTCTAAATATATAAATTGCTTCCGGAGAAGGTATCCATATATATGTCAGAAATGCTATAGATTTCATCTACGATGACTTTAAAATGAATAATTAGTTTTAACTCAGTTTTTAATAGTAATAATGGTAGTAAAAATTTAAAAAATAATTTAAATCAGAATTTTGTTCGCAGTTTTCTTATAACTTAAGGATATTTATTTTCTTATATAATTATATTTAACATTGGGCGAAAAATCTGAGGGAGGAGTTACCCTAAACTGGGGATAATCACTTGATTACGCCGACTATTCAAAATACTGTATTATGCAATGTAAATTACTAAATGGGTACAAGACTCAGCGTAATATAAATAAACAAAAAAAAAAAAAAAAACAAAAAAAAAACTTTTAAAGGTTGTCATTTCGAAACTTTTCATTTTTTTAATTGTTTTGAAAATAATATTAATAAATACAAAATTTATAATATAAATAAATACTTTTTCGTATTGCCTGCACGTACAATAAAAGATATCTTCAAACATAATTTTGTTGAAAAAAAATAACTGCAAACTGATTAGAATACGGCTATAGACACAAAAATAAAAAATTTGTTGCTTTTAAAAAATTAAAAAATTTTCAAATATATAAATAAATTTTAAATACATTCTTCCTTACTGCTTGTGCCAATAAAGTGGCACCCAACTTGTTTTTTTTAAATTTTATCTACCTCCCAAAACTATCTAATTTCTGATGGTATTTCAGATATCCAAACAATTTATTACTTCCACTTTATATGCCAGGCCGGAATTTTATCCGTGGACAGTATTGAAGATTTTCATCGTGGGACGTAAATATTTGTGATTAAACTAAACATTTAATAGTTGCATCACGCGATTTATAAATATTTCGTTGCATATTTGACAAGGGGTGTTAAATCAATTTCTTCTCATCTCTTAACAATAAGTTGATTGAATACCCCTTGTCAAACATGACCAATGGATATTTTTAATTTTCATATACAAATTATTTTCTACCACTGATTCGTGATTGATTAATTACATCAATTCGTAGGCTTCTTAGTTTTTCTTTCATATCCAGCAATATTATTCGCCACTGGTCCTACCAATTGTTCAATTTGTAGTTGTACTCCTTGCGTGTATAACTCTCTATTGCATGGGCTGTCAGTTAACCTTGTTTGGTTGACCCATTGATTTCTGGATAATCAAACTTTATAAATATACTATAGATATGTATATATATATATATACCTATACATCTATATAGATGTATACATTTATGTATAACTAACACCGAGTTACATTAACATGACTTTATTGTATTATTTATGTCCTCCACGAAACAAAATTTTTATTTCGAAAACACATGTCATGACAGTGAGAGCTTTTCGATATTATTTTTCTAAAAATGCTATGATAATTTTTGAATATTACAAAAGCGCTGTACCCAACATCGTTTAAATATGACAACTACAATAAATTATTGCCGGAAGAGAAGTAGACATTTTATTTTTTAAACCGATTACAAAACTGAGATACATATTTCAAGTGATGGAGGTGAGTGCGGAGGATGTATTTTTTGCCTCTCGTTTTATTTTATTTTTTATTTTTTGAAGGGATAAAAATTGAAAATAATTTTTCCAATCTGCTTTTACAATTAATATAATGACACCAAAAAATAAAAGCCAATAAATTATCATCTTCTACTTTGTATTTATCGTGAATTTTTGGGTTTCTTGTTCTGTGTTTATATTTTGTTGTTGTATATTTGTGTTTCAGTGAAAATAGAAAATTTATTGAAAATTTTTCTGTAAAACAAATAAAAAACAAAAACTTCTTGAGAAAATATTGACTTGACACGAGGGAAATGGCTTTAGGTGGGTATATATGTATTGTAAAAGGGAAAATATTGAAAATTACAAGTTTAAACGAAAATTGATCAAATTATGTATACCTTTGAGGATGGTGGTATGTATACATACATATTACATATGTATATGATTCTGAAGAATCCGATACCTCCTTTGAACTTGTCATGCGTCGTTAAAATGACTATTTCAAAACCTTTATTATCATGGCGGGTTTAAACTTCTACATTATAGTACACTTTAGAATCGAGCTGTATACGTACATATGTTTTAACTACTGTATCATACAACTTTGTGGGTTCATTAATAATTCCAAATGCCTTATCTTACTTATGTTCTTACAAATTAATTGAAATTTATATATATATATATATATATATATATATATATATATATATATACATATATATATATATATATATATATATATATATATATATATATATATATATATATATGTATATATATATATATATATATATATATATATATATATATATATATATATATATTTATATATATTTACATATATGTATATTGTTATATCCAATAAAATATAACAGAACAGGAAATACAAAAACAAACTTAACGAAACATTAACATGAAACGAGTGCCTTTGTATGTACATATATATGAAAATAAAATGAAATCATAATTTTAAAGGGTAAGTAAGGTAGTTAAGGAAAGGTATATTACTTCATTTTTTTGTCGGTTTTTTTTAAATTAATTAAAGTTTGTTTTGTTTTTTGTGAGGGTATTATTAACTTAAGAATTTTTAAATTTACATATAGAATACAAATAAATTATGTCACGTACATATTTTTGTTGTATTTATACTGTGTAATTGGGTTAAATTGCACAGCAAACACAACCAGTTATAAGATAAGATGTAATTAACATTGGATATATTGGGTAAATTAAAATACGAATGAATTCAATATTTCAGTCGTTGCACACGGAAATGATTTAAAATCTCAAAAAAGAGATAAAAACTTGTTCCAACATAAGATTTTAGTTTTTATAAAACACAAAATTGCTATTAATTTTATTTTTATTTACACGAGAAACATATTTTATGACACTAAGTATTTTTCAAGACAGAAATGCATTCGCCAATAAATTTCAAGTTTTCCGCTTGTCTTCATACTTTCATAGTTTTCTCTTGTTATTGTGATTTGTTTTTGTAGATATCAGGGTGAGCTACAACCACAGTATAAGGTTTGAAAATAATATCAATAAAGAGAGCCGTCTGTACATAAACAATAACAAATTTAATTCACTATTCTAGCTGGATCATTTCATTTAATCGTTCGAGGAAAGTATATATTTTACCTAATTAGAAAACAAAGATAAGAAAATAAAAACGATATTAAATTTTAACCATATCAGAGCAAGGATATGGATTATGAACCACCCATTATATATATATATATTTCATCACCATAGTTAAACTGTGGTATTGTTGTGTTACATCCTGATTTAACGACGTACACAATGATAATGAAAATTATATTTTTTAGGAAATAGACAATTTTAGTTTTCCCAACACCGGATAATGAATATTCGAGATGAAATGGATAATTGGCGGATTTTTAGTAAAGGAATCCATTACCGCAGTATTTATTTTAAATGTTACATGGAAAATTTACAAACCAAGAAACTGATATTAACTTTTATCGTCTATGTCCATATATAACATTAAATATATGCGTTACAGTCATACCAATGGGGGAATATGTTTAGCTAAATATACAATCGAAAGTAAATGAAATTTTTTCACTAAGTAAATCGATTTTCGTTAATAATTTGTGTGCTTACTTCCAAAAATTTAGACAGGATACTGTAATTAGTACCTCAAGGTAGATCAGTTATATTACCCCGTCGTGTTTACCTCCTCTAAAACCACATACCGCCAATGCATCACACAAATGAAATAAAACACGACACACAATAAAAAAAAACCACACCATTTTCACTAAAATATTATTATTTTGGGCGGTAATGTTTATCTCATTTAGCTTTTAAAAAAATGTTTTCCACATATACCGATACGATCAGGTATATAAAATGACCATTCAAAATACATTTGATTTTCACTGTTATGTATGAAGTAAAGTTTTAAACTACTATGTAAACTATTATATAAAAGTGTAATAGTATATATGAATTATGTTAGAGATTAGAAAGGTTAATAAAATGGTTCTATTTTTTAAAATGTAAATTGAGTGATAACATCAATAAAATCACAGTGGCACCAAACATAAGTCTCAAAAATATATAATCATAAAAAAAATATTTGGCAAATCTAAAACTTAACTTTCTTTGATGTTTCTTCAGTGCTTATTACTATCACATTATTAAACCGAATTGCGAAAATTTAATTTTCATTCAAAACGGAAATTGAAACAAAATATTTTCCAATAAATTGAAAAATAAATTGTCTTTTAATAAATAATCACATAACCCCAATTTTTGTTTCTTTAATTTTTGTTTTCTCGGGAGCATTTATTTTGATTCTCATAATAACATCATTGTTAGGTTTTTCTGTTGTAGAATACAAAAAAAATATGGAGATACATGGGAAAATGAAAGAAAAAAAATTATAAAAATGAAAAATATCGAGACAAAAAGACATTAGAGGGAAATTTATTGTGTAAATTTGTTAAGTTGGAAAATAAAACTGTGATTTTATGTGCTTTTTTGCTCTTCCGTCTTCCTCTTTAAATATGTTTAGATATACATATATATATATATATATATATATATATATATATATATATATATATATATATATATATATATATATATATATATATATATATATATATATCTTACTCCGGTTACAATGAATACAACAATGTCTGTCTGTCTGGGAAATATCATATTTTTTGGTGTTTAATTTTAAAAAAGTTTAAGATTAACATACGAATATATATTATTGTCGCTGGGTTTGCTATTTTATTTTATTGATGTATAATGTTTTTTTACTGTCTTGTTATATTGTATATGTATATAGAGCGAATTTAGGTAATAAAATTAAAATTTGTAAGGCAATCGATTGATTTTTAAATTAGAGAAATTTGATTCTACAATAATTTTATTTTATTTATAAACATATATACATATAACATTATTATATATATTTTTGATTTGACGGAAAAACTATCACATTTGATCGGCTATTGGAATACATGATAAATTGATATATGTATTGTATATACGAATAAAGTAAAATACTGATTGATGATGAGTTTATAGTGTTCATAACAAATGTAATCTGATTATGTTTATCATTGTAATCTGATCATGTCATATCATCAAAAACGTGCGTATATTATTATACTTTTAATAAAATGTCAATTACACAATTTCTCTAGAAAGAAGTAAATAGCTTAAATAAAAAAATGTAAACCTGACAAAAGTTTATATATTGATACGTATCTCATGTGTGTACCTACCTTACGTGATAATAAAAGCACAAAAGGAACGACAATTTAATCCACATAATGAAATTCCATTAACGTTAAGCGTAATAAAAATTTATCACCACGAATTTATATTTTTTTATAAATGTATGTACAGTACATGCATCCATACATACACAATTATATATATATATATATATATATATATATATATATATATATATATATATATATATATATATATATATATATATATATATATATATATGTATATATATATATACATATATATATATATGTATATATATAACATAAACGCAAACAAAATCTAAACCATTTTTCCATAGCATACATACATATTCGTTACACTCCTTATCTCTATACACTATACTGTTATTGTTCTTATTAATATTATTTATATTTTGTTTTTATTTTATTTTATGTAACTTAATTAGGAGTAGAAAATTTTAATTAGATAACAGATTTTAACATGAATAATGAGCTCGTATAATTCTCTTGTTTTAATTTTATTTGTAAATTCCTTTTTAAAATTAATAATCATAACTCTAATAAATTTACTTATGTAATTAGTTATTTAGATTTATTCGCTAAGCATTATTATTACGAGTACTTAATCACTAAAATGTGCAAATGTATATGATATCATAGGCATTGTTCCATACGTGCCTTATAAGTTAAAAGCTTACTATATTTAAATATGTATATAATTAAATTAGTTACATCTGTTTAACCCTTTCAGTTATATCGGCAATTTAATAAAAATAAATTTACTTAAATCAATACAAGACTAAGACAGATCGATATGTCTACATTTTTTATCATTGTGCTCTGGTTTTTATGTTCTCTCATAAATTTATGAGATATTTACAAAACAATGTTGATGTTGATGGTGATAATGATAACGATGCTATGTGTTTCAGTACATAAACAACAAATACTATGTACATATTCATCACATATACATATACATATATCTATGTATGTATATTATATTAAATAATCAAAAGAAATCTGTCTTGTATTTTAAAGTAGGAATATATGATTTATAAAATACTATAATGTGTGCGATTAGACGCTCCGAGATGTTTATAAGTTGGTAATAAAATAATCTCATTAGCTTTCTAATTTTAAAAAACGGTTCATTATTTTGATATTTAAACTAAACTCTTGATGCATCTGTAAGTTATATGCACGCTTAAATCAATATTAACATTTTTTGTTTAGAAACAGCACCATGAAGAAAAATTATCATAAATGTAAGAAAATATTTCCATTTAATTTTTATTTTAGCATTGAAACATTTATAAAAAGATAAAAGCACTGTAAAGCTCATACGTTGTATTCACTTTGTATATATTAAAAAAATAAAATAAATGCTCTAGAAAATTTCCAAATATAGACTATAGAAATTTGAATAAATTCACCAAGATCATGATTGTTAATACAGAGAAATTTTGTATGTATATACTCGTACACAAAAGACATATACACATGTATGTATATATTATGTAAGATGAATAATGGCTATATGTAATAATTTTGAGAGAAATACAATTTATTATTCAAGAAATGAAATCGACAGGAAAATGTACAAGCAACATAAATCTACTTGTATCTGTTTATACATAAATAATCTTATATATGCACTATGTATATAATATATGTATATATATATATATATATATATATATATATATATATATATATATATATATATATATATATATATATATATATATATATATATATATATATATATATATATATCGATAAATATATATAAATAAGTCCAACTACAGCAACAATATACGAATTCTACGACCTTATCAATTTATTAATCTTAATCTTAATCCAATTTGCGAATATTGATATTAAGTTCTAATGAATTTCATTACAATAAGAAGTTCCAAAAATAAATAAATTCTTATTTAATATGAACTTTTAAATTTAAAACTAAAATTTTTATTTTTAACATTAACTTGTAATTTATCGAATTTAAACTTTTCACTTCAATTTGAATTATTGAATTTTGAAAATTGGAAATAATTTTAGAAACCTCTAGTTCTAGAATTTTAACGACATTCAATATTTTATAATGTTCCAAAAAGCATATTTCCCAATATCTAATGATGTGAATTTCTTAACGAAAATTCAAGTATAACCAACCTTTTCAACTCATGTGGTTGGCCGTAATCCTTATTGAAAAATTTCCGAGTGTAGTTATTACGAGAAATTACTGTTTAATATTAAGCGAGATTCCTGGTTAACGAAGTAATTTTTCCCTATGAGTTCGTTATAATGAGATTTCACTGAAATTAATGTAGAATTTATGAGGATTGTCGAAATGTATTATTTTGCAATTTATTAGATTTCGATTAGTTAAAAAAGTGATTTTACATTTTGAACTAAAAATATTTTTAATCCTTGCATTAATGTTAGAGTTTATTGAGTTTTGAACTTTTGGAATTGTATTTTATAATTCTGAATTTTAATAAAATTACAAATACTTACTTTTAAAATTCTGTGAGCTTTAGAAAAATAGATCTTAACGATATTCTATTTTGTTAGAGTGTCTATAATTTCCAAAATTCAAATTGAAGAGCGATTTTTGTTATTTAGATCTTACATAAAAAATTCAAAATGTAAAATTTCAAATTGAGATTTGGAAATAACAAATTTCGTTTGAAATGTCAAATTTCATATTATAGATTTATAATCCTGAATTTAAACTGGAACAGACTTCAGAACTTCTTATTTTTCGTTTTAATAAATTTAAAACACTTAAAAGTTTTTTCAACCGAATTTTTCAATTCTGAATTTAATTTTTTAATTTTAATTATCGGATTCCAAATGCCATGCCGATAACAAATTAAATTTAAATTAAAAAATATATAAATTTGGAATGCTGTGGATGTTTTGGAAATGCAAATGTCCATGCAATCCTGATTTTAAAATAAATGGTATAAATATTTTTCTCGTCCAAAAATGTATTAAAATCTAGGATGAATCCTGCTAATTACAAATAAATTTTACAAAATTATACGAATTTTGAAAATTATTTCATTTTATCGAATGTAATACAACTATAAATTCACAAATTTAAAATTTTAAATGAAGTTCATGATATTTCTAAATTTTTATAAATTTTTAAATTTTATAAGGTTAGCTTATACAATTTGCAAATTAGAAATTTAATGTAAGTTTAACAGATTTAAAATATATTTTAAAATTGTACTCTAGCATTACAAGTTTTTCATACTTTATAATTTTATGGTTTAGCGAAATTTGTTGCATAATCAGTGGTTCTTAAATTCAGTAATTCTTCTCCAATTATATTATATTATATTAACAACGCATACTTTGTTAGATATATTCGAACTGTTGCAAAATTGGTTACTACAACAAACAAAATAATTTGATGGTCGTGTCAGCGTTTTCTGCGATGCATAATAATAATACAACAGCACAAATTGTTTCGCTTCTTACAGATAGATTTTCTAGCATCAATTGAAAATATATATTACTACGGATTTCGAAATATGATTTAGTTTACCTCCAATTCTTTATGGTAAACATTTGAACTATAATTTCGGTCGCAAAAAAAGTGCTTTAAAAATAGTTGTATAAGAGATAGGGTTTAAATTGTTTGGTTATTTAGATTAAAGATAGCTAGAGTAAATATTATATGTGTAAAGCTCGATGTATTAAACATTCAGGGAACCTGACTAACTCGTATATATGTATATATATATATATATATATATATATATATATATATATATATATATATATATATATATATATATATATATATATATATATATATATATATATGTATACAATATATATATATATATATATATATATATATACATATGTATATATATATATATATATATATATATATATATATATATATATATATATATATATATATATATATATATAAATATGTAAATATGTAAATACTTTAAGTATATTATATGTTGTGTAATTATCTTGTTACAAATTATAAAATTACTTAATTAATTCTAATTTATTTGTATCTACATAAAATACGCGCATAAGAAACAAACAAAAGAGGCAGGCAGCAGAAAATAAGGCAAAAGGAATTAAATTCAAATGAAAGTAATAGAAAGATTGATGCTAATTATTCATAACATTGAATTACATTAAATATTCCGTGCTGACAAATATTTGCAATTTTAATTATTTCTGCCTTTTCGTATGGTTATATGTATATGTATATATATATATATATATATATATATATACATATATATATATATGTATATATATATATATATATATATATATATATATATATATATATATATATATATATATATATATATATATATATATATATATATATATTTATATATATATATATATATATATATATATAGATATATATATATATATATATTTATACACAATCGAAGAATATAAACAATTTCGAGCTTTAATAAAATTGTATATTTTAATATGTCTCGCGTATAGTTATATATTTATCTCGCGTATAAATGATCAAATACGTACTACACTGAAGGAACTGCAACACAGTTTGTAGGTACACTTTATATATATTTAAGAAGCATATGTTGTTTACTTGTGTTTTACATAGAATTAATTAAAAATATGTAAATTATGTAATAACAAAAAGTACATAGCATATACAGAAACATAAAAAAAATTAAAATGATTAAAAATGTATACCATTTTCGTTTTCCGTTGCTCGACACAATATTCCACAGCGCATTGTTAAACGAAAAAGTTATAGAAATAATAATTAAAAGTTCTATTAGTTAAATGTACACATACAATTTTTTTTAATTAAAATGAACTTTTGTTTTAAATTAATTTCAAGTAATCGCCCATCACATTTACTTGTTACATATATAGCCGTAAATATTGAGAATGACAGGATTCCTACTAATAATTTTTAAGCATCAGTTGTATCAAAGTACACCACCACTTTCAAGGTAGAAATTATTAACTACATTTTATGTAAGATAAATACTCAAATATAATATTTAAACTTTTTCTAATCGCCTTAAAACAATTCTACCTTTAATATTTTCGCCGAATGGATTTGTTTGACAATATGCAACAAAAAAAATCATAACTACACCAAAAAGTAACAAAATCTTAATTTGAATCCTCCAAAGTTATAAGATCACGATATCGCCTTAACCGTATAATTTTTTGTTTCTTACCAAAAACATATTTTTGTTTTCCTTACCTCATTACTATAGAAAAAAATCTTATATCGAATTAACAATAAATAAATTATTCAACGGTTTAATCTCGTTTTTCGAGAGGGTTTTGTTGGATTTTCTTCTATCATTTTTCGGTTATTATCTTTAGTATCATTATGTACTAGTATATAGCAAAAGTTTTTTTTTTGTTTTCGAGGGATACAGTAAAATGTTTTAAAAAACTTTATAGAAGTGATATTTTTTCGTAGTGTTCGTTGTTTTTTGGGGGAAAATTGTTAATTCATTCATTAAATTTAACTTTAGTATAAAAAAAATACTTAAAATGAAAATAATTTTTTTTCTCAACAAATTTTCTAATTTGTAATATAAAAATAAAAACTTAAAGTATTCAGAAAAAAGCTTATATATATTAAATAAATAAAAGTTGTTTGTTTTCATACGTATTTGTATAAACTTAAAAGCTCAGCAAAAATTTCTAATTATAATATTTTCAATTTTTTTTTAGTTAAAATAAGGTTTAAGAAACCAAAAACTTTATTAATAAAATTTAAGTTTAACACCAATTTTTTGTTTTCATGATACTTAAAACTATCAATCAATATTTCGATATTCCTGATGATTTCCTTCTCTTACGAAAGTTTGGAAAAAAAATTTCTTTAAATTTCATTAATAATTTTGCTGCTTTTTGATTTGGGTGTCAAATTATATATATATATATATATACATATATATATATATATATATATATATATATATATATATATATATATATATATATATATATATATATATATATATATATATATATATATATATATATATATATATATATATATATATATATATATATATATATATATGTACATATGTTTATCGTTTCAAGTTAACAAAAAGAAAAGAAAAAGTTTCATCTATATATAAATAAATATTAGGTGTGAGATGGGAAATGGATATGATGATTAAAATAATAAAAATGTGTCTTCAATATTATCTCAAAAAGGAACTCTTTGATGTGAAATCATGTTTATTTTAATGAAATGGATTGGAAAAGTTTCAAATTTTTAGTTTACTAAAACTTAAAACAGCATATTATAAAACAAATTCGAACATGTTTATCAGACGTCATACACTTTAAGATTGACGCAAAGCTCCTTTGTAAATTTTTCTAAGAATTTCAACATAGCTAGTAATATGTATTAAAAATTCAACTCAAATAATAATACACATACACACACAAACTAACTTCTTTTACGTTTATTCCATTTCAATTGCTATTTTAGTTTACTTTCTCCCTTCACAATTTAGTTATACCACACATTCGAAAAGAATAAAAAAAATTGAGAAAAATTTCTATTCTTCATTTTCAAATCCATTTAAAAAATTGTGAAAAATATCAGCCTTTTAACTCAATACACACATTTATTATTTGTTTGTGTAGTTTTCACTCACGTCATTTATATTTTGATTACATTAAATATAAAAAAAGCTTTGTGGATATCAAAATTAAATTCCCCAAAAATGTATAAAATAAAAAGAAAAGCACAATCGAAAAAACTGATTCAGAGAAAAAACTAAATAAAAATCTGTACGTTTTTCTATATTTCTGCATGAAAAGATATACATATATATACATATGTATATACTGATATACACATATATATTTATATTTTTGTACTATTTTTTATTTTGGAGAATAAATTCTCTTATCATTTATCATTAACTAATGTAAAATAGTGTGATAAAAAAAAATATTATTTAAAGTAAAAATGAGTTTTTATTTTTTTGGTGGTTGAATACGACATACTAATTGAAAGATTTTTAAGTAAATCATTTCGAATGCAATTGTTAAATTGTGACAAGAAGTTTTTATGACTTAAGTTGTTTATATATATATATATATATATATATATATATATATATATATATATATTTATATATATACGAAATCTTGATATTTATTTAGTTAGTAAAATTTATACTCTAAAGTATGGCTTTCATATAATATGTACATTATTTATCCACGAGTATTATGTCTTATCACGATACATCCATTTGGCATTTGATAATAAAAATATTTATGTATTTACTTCATGTAATATATATGTTTACGAGAAGCTTACTAGTAGAAATATTTTCTATCTATATTTGTTTGAAAAGGATAATACCAAAATTTTAAATAAATTGATATTATTGGTATATCAATTGAGAATATTTCATGAATAAAATTTTTTTTTCAGAAGTAAAGGAAAATAAATTAACCCCGATGAGTGATTAAATAATTTCATAAAGGAAATCATCTACATACACACACACACACACACACACACACACACACACACACACATATATATATATATATATATATATATATATATATATATATATATATATATATATATATATATATATATATATATATATATGTATATATATAAATATATATATATAAATATATATATATATATATATATATATATATATATATATATATATATCTATATATATATATAAATATATATATATATATAAATATATATATATATATATATATATATATATATATATATATATATATATATATATATATATATAAATATATATATATAAATATATATATATATATATATATATATATATATATATATATATATATATATATATATATATATATATATATATATATATATAATATATAAATGGGTTATAAATTAAAAAATGAAAACTTCTTCATGCCTAAATATCCCGTATCATGAATTATATTTATTTTCATTTTTTGTTATCTATACTTGGACATCCTAAGGACATTCACTCAACCATTTCAACATTCCGAACAATTCGAAAAAAATTATGTTGTGTCAAATTTGAATCGGTAATAAAAGGATAAATCGAAATAAAAATAAAAAAACATTTTTCTTCTACATTTTCACTTTTCTTTGCATTATTTTCCGGTTGAACGGAAATTTTTTTTGGATTAATGTTTGTATTCCTATACAAATACAATTAAACAGTGGGTTGGATATGGTATTAATGTAGAATCCAGGATATACACATAATTCGTGACTGTCAAAATTAAATTTCAGTATTTCTGAAAGAAGCTTACATATTTTGTTTTAAAGTATTATTTCATAAAATTTAAACTTTATTTTACGCATATTTCTTAAAACCTGTTCTACTCAAATTTTAATTTTTGTTATTACGCATATAAAATCTTTTGAAATTTAAAAAAAAAAATACGATAAAAAAAGTACAAACAACATACCAAATAAAACAAATAACTGATTTGGATATTTTTGGCGGTTGCCTTGCTTAAGTTGGTGCTATTCGATATAATGAATTTTTTTTTTGTATGAATCAACCGAATAAAATGGGTTTGTATATAAACGATTTGTAATGGATTGTTTATTGGGATATAGTATTCTAGTCCCAACCTTCCCGAATAAATCCATGATAAATGTTGGTGGTTTATGGTTTTAGCTTGCTTTCATCGAATATTTAAAATACTTAAGCTGTACAAAACGTAGAGAAAGAGAAAACTGTTTTGTTTGTTTCTGTTTTGAATAAGAATTATTTCATCTGTTGGCACAATGAGTTGTTAAAATTGATATTTTTTGTGTGTTCTTAAGTTTCGAATATTCACGCATAAATTGGAAAGATAAATTTGAGCAAGGACGAAAATGGTGTTAGATATGATTTGAGATGAAACATTAGCTCTTTGGGTTTATTATTTCACTTTCTTTGGAAATACATAAATGTATACTAAAATAATGAGCTTTTTATTCCGTATAAAAATATTAAACATATGTTAAATTCTGTTAATTTTTAAAATTTTAAATTAAAATAATTTGTAAATAAATTAACTTTATTGAATAAAACTGTATAAGTAGGAACCAAAACATGAATTTCGTAGTTTAGAATTAATAATTGTACTGAAAACTTGAATTCCACCCAAACTTGTTATGACGTTTTGTTCTATAAAACTCGAATGTGTTGAGTCTCCATCGTGAAATATGGCTTATTAAAAAGGTATTGTCAAGTGCTTTACGATAAAATTAAAAAAATAAAAATAAAAGGGGGAGTTCGATTATTCAGCAAAAGACTGAAATTTAAACGATATATTGTACATTAACACCAAAGTTTAAAACGCTTACTTGAAAATATGTAAAATTAAAACACCAAAGTTTAAAACGCTTTCCAACGATCTATTACACGTGAAATCGAACAACGAATACTTAAGATACACGAATTTAAAAATGTGAACATTTGAGTTACCGACAAAACCAAATTATAACGGAACTCCCCGTATTTTGACCCCACCGAGTTTTTACTCAAATTATATTTTTTTTTATCTAGACTTACCATCTCCCCGAATTTCAAAATAATTGGACACTTTGCCGCCATAAATCTCCTTTTTGTGTCTGATTTCGCATGGAATGACTGTATGTAGCAAATCTCAACTAATCTTTACAGATTTTTTATTAATCAAAAACTTGATAAATAAAAATATATGATAACAATAATTATATAGGACTATATAAAAATCTCATAAAAACTAAGTAAAAGTAATAAACGTTTTTATTTTTAAGCAAACACAATCATCAACATCATCATTGCATCATCGTGGCCAAGCAGCAAAATCGACTATAAACTATATATATGTACTATACTGTCTACATACAAAGAAAACTAAATAACACAAAATATTGTACGAGTATGTATTATTATTATTATTATTAAAATTGGCTGGAACCCACGAGGATTCCGCACTCAATGCCAGAAAGGCCCATGGTGCAAACCTAGGATTCTATCCCAATTCGCAAACGCGCACTGCTGCCTTCGCAAACTGAACAAGTTTAGACCAAGGCAGAGAAGACAACTGATCTAAATTTAAAGACCTAAAGTTGAATATCTGAATTCGTATAGAACTGAAAGCAGGACAACTGCTGACGAAGTGAAGGCAGTCATCATCTTCCTCAAGGCAGTCCTCGCAAATAACATCATGAGCTAACCGCATACGATGTAGATGATCTTTAAAACGACCATGTCCTGTAAGAATTGCTACCAAGATTCTTAACTGGTTCTTTTTTAAAGATAAAGCATACTTCGTTGACCTCAAATTGGGCTCCTTAATGAAGTACTTCGCCTTACGACAACTAAAAGTCTCAAACCACTGAGACCTTAGGTCTTTCAAGGCGTAGTCCTTCATCACTTTCTTCCCGTAGTTGAAAGAAACAGGAACCGCTGGTTCAGGACCAACAAAAGTCAATTGGGAGCCAGCTTTGGCTAAACAATCCGCGATCTCATTGCCTGCGATGTCACAATGAGCCGGTACCCACATGACCGTAACTTTATTGTTAGAACAAAGAAGGTTCATGAAACGTTTACAATTTACATTCCTTGACGAGTTTAGAAACAGTCAAGGGATTTCTTAAAGAGTTAAGTACAGCTTTACTATCTGTACAAAGTAGAATACTTTCGTTTTTAAAAGCAAAATTTAAAGCCTCAATAACACTACGTGTCAGCGCTATAAGTTCCGCCTGAAATACAGTACAATGCGAACCAAGACTACCGAAAAGTCTCAGATCCGTCCAAGCACAGTAGATTCAAAAACCTGCACTGAGGTTAGAACGAGAGCCATCAGAAAAAAAGACTATGGACTCATCTAATTTATCAATAAAATCCTGCGAACTCCACAAATCTCTCGAAGGATAAGCCACCGAGAAAAGATTTGAGAAATGAAATTCGGGCAGTAGTCTGTCATTAACCATATCGATTTCTGGTAAACATGACGAATAATTTTTAAAAATTTGTCGATGTCCTACGATAGAACCGAAAATATTCCATGCCCCAATGCACCTCAGACGATATGCTGCAGAACAAGCTGAGCCTAAAATAAAGGTGCATAATCGAGGCAACGAAAGAATTGATTCCATAGCAAGAAGTGGGGTCGATGACATAGCCCCAGTTATGGCTCTGCAAGCCAGACTTTGTAGACCATTAAGCTTGGCTACAGAAGCCTTTAGCTCAACCACTGGCCACCACACAATAGAAGCGTACGATAGTAGCGGTAGGACCAGTGATTTATAAATGAAGGAAAGCATCCTAGGGCTTAAACCCCAGGATTTCCCAAAAGCTCTTCTACATTGCCAAAAAATGGCAGTTGCTTTTTGAAGTTTATAATCCAGGTGATTCTTCCAGGAAAGTTTACTATCCAGGACAACACCAAGGTGCTTGACCTGGTCACATTTAGTGATCGTTCTCCCAAAAAGGGAGGGAACAGATAGTTCAAGAGTATGTTACGAGCGGTGACTTAATAGTCTTATTTTCGTAGACAGATTTCATCCCGGAGTCATCACCTGCAGCATTTTTACCGGCTATGATACAGTTTGGGGTGTGGAGGGTTTGGTGATGCCCATCCAGGACTTTTTTTAAGCTGCCTTATTCACACATTGATCTTGCTCACACACGCGTGATCACTTCCTGAAAACTTAATAATTAATAACACATTACCAACGAATTTTGTTTTTGTTTACAACCATTCAATTGTTGTTTAATTATTCAATTTGTTTACAACATTCAATTGTTTTATTTTAACATAATATGTAAAGAAAAGTTATATAAGGAAATTATACAATACAATTTTGTTTTGTTTTAATATGAAGGCTTATAACCTATATATATTTATATATATATACAACTCCGTTTACCCCAATATACTCGCCAGCTGATGAGTTCGCAGAGCAAATTATATTTTTTTGTTCATCTTCACCAATAATTGAATTCATGATCAATTCAACGTCCGCCATCTATGATTTCAGCAACCAACCAATAACATAACCAGATTGCGTGATTATTAATATTATTAATTACGTGTATACAGTCTGCGCAGCGCGTAACGATCCGATCGTTACAACGTGGGAACGACCCATACCCTGAGTAATCTCAAAAGCCGGGCTTATGCGTATTGGAATATTGGATGATCTAATCAACAGAAATATAATGGCTAGGATCGAATGAAATAAAAATGTGTTTTTCTCGGATTAATAGCTGAAAAATATGATTTGGACAACTAGTAATTATTTAATAATATCTTTGATGTGATAAGTGCCTAAGGATTTACCTGCGGGATCGGTTAATTGATATACTACGTTTCCAGTTCTGCCTACTATCACGGCTGGAACATATTTTGGACTCAGTTTTGCATTAAACTGTCTGGTAGCATCGCTTTGGACATACGTACGTAGAAAGACTGATTGTCCAACCTCAAACTCCCTAGGTCGACTTCTCATATTATAATATTTTTCCCCTTTCTGATGTGCCAATCTTAGGTGGTGTAAAACTCTATCTTGCACTAAGTCAAGACGGGCACTTTTGTCAGCAATATGAAGGTTATTTTCGGTTTCACAACCTAATAAGCGTCGCAGTTCCTAATCGGAGCCATGCGATATAAAATGTTGTCCGAAAACAAGGAAGTGTGGGGAATATGACGTAGAGGAATGTATCACATTTCTCAGTGTTGAAGCTACTTGTGGAAGGTAAAAATCCCAACAAGTATGATTTTCATTAACGTACGATCTAATTGAAGCTAGAATGGTACGATTTGCGCGCTCAGATGTATTGCTCTGTGGACTGTGATATGGAGTTGTGACATGTTTAATTCCGTATTTGGTTAATAGTATTGATTTAAGCTGTTTTCCGTTATCTGTTAGGACAGACTCTGGAACAGAGTAAACTTGGAAAACTTCCTTCTCCAAAAAATCACAGAGTAATACTGCTGACGCTTCTCTCAACGATTTCAATAACACAAAACGACTATAATGATCTAAAACAATTAAAACATATGAATTACCATACCTTGATCTTGGATACGGACCCAGAAAGTCGATATAAAGTCGCTGGAAAGGACGAGTTAGTTCGGTGTAATTTCCCATAGGCGGTCGTGTCGAGTAATTCACTGCTTTAGACATTTTACAGATTGAGCATGCTTTAACAAAATCTCGAACCTGTTTCGCCATATGCGGCCAGAAGAAGTACCGTTGTATCCGTTCTAGTGTTTTAGTAATACCCATATGACCGCTACTAGGTGGTAGATGCGCCTGTTCAATCAAGGCTTGGGTTAAACTTGAGGGCACCACGAGTTTCCATGGAGAAATATCGGTTTCCATGTACCTTGCACCATAGGTTGGGCAAATCAACAATTTTCCATTATCCACTCGAAGATTAGTATCGACGTTTGGATTACTATTCAGTCGGTTAATTGCTGCGACGTATTCATCATCATTGAACGCCGTGGAGTTCAAATTTATATGAAGTGTATCATCATCACACGCATTCGAGGGACCAGCTTGATGTATTACCTCGCAGAAAGCTCGCGAGAGAGCATCTGGTACAACATTCAGGGTTCCTTTTGTGTACTGGATATCGAAATTGAAACCTTCACTCAGAAAAAATCGTTGTTATTTTTAAATATAAAGTTCTTGATTTTAAATATTTTATTATTTATTTCATGCCCAACAATGGTTCATTCTTAAATCAAAAACGTTAAAGTTGTTGCTTAATTGTAACAACATGCGCATTTAAAAATAATAACTTCGTATTTGTTTCTACAGTGCAATTTGTTATTGTTTCAAATATGAATATTGTAAAATTTAACAATTTACTTGTCGATTATGGAAGAACTAAATTTGTTGTACCAAATATGAATATTGTAAAATTTAACAATTTACTTGTTGATTATGGAAGAACTAAATTTGTTGTACCAAATATTTGCATCATTAAATTCGGAGAATTTAAATTTTTGATTCAAAGGTTTTATTGTTGATACCAGAACAGCTGGTAATATTTAGCTGCCTTTTTAATTCCAAATTTCAATGACAACTAATTTTAGGTTTTCAGTGTACAAAACATATTTTATTTAACCAATATTATTCAATACAATCAATAATTGATAATACAATACAAAATTCAAGGAATTGGCTTATTAAACTTAAATCTAATTAATTTTTCCCCATTATTTATAGTTATTTGTTTTCCTGGATTTGTAATTTCTTTAATTGATTTAATATAAAAACAGTCTAATTCATTTAAAATTGTATGTGATTGATATTTACTAATAAAACAAGTATTCATTTCTTGACCAACTAAATAAATATGATTTTCTAATTCAAAAAATAGTAATATAATTTTTAAAACTATATTTGTGTTCCGAATTTTGACAAAAAGGTTTGGTGTAAAACATATTCCTTTATAATTTACACTATCAATTTTTTTAACAACCATAAAATTTGTACATAGATTTTTATAATAATAAGCCGTTTGGATATCGAAATCAACAATATTCTGACAGTTGTCTACATTTTGCGAGAAAAAACTATTCTCTATAAAACAGGAGGAAAATTGAAGGGACCCTTTAATAGATAACGTGTAAGGAATGTTAATTCGTGAATTAATAATATGAGCGTATTGCTTAAACATTTGATGTTTTCCTTCGAATCTGAAGCACCACAGATATTTTAGAGGCCCCAAATTTTCAATAATGGTGGGATAGTGTACCAAAAAATGGTGTTTTGGTTTTAACGTTATCTGAAAATGATCGACAATGAATTTATTATGTTGACTTATCAAATCTTTTAGAATTTTCAGTATATGGTTATCAAAGCTTGGCATTAAGACGATATTAGTAATTTTAACAAAAGTAATTAAAAAATTATAAACTGGATCAGAGTCTTCAATTAAATCACCGATCATTAATAAAATGAGATGCAAAAAAGTTTTCATTTCTGCTGCATTCATTTTTATAGCATTTTGCTTTATATGCATTTTTTCAATCGGTTTGCTTATATTTCCAACGTTTTCAGAACCGTAGGGAAACATTTGCTTTCTGTAGTTAAACGAATCTAAGGTAAAATATTTCTTTTCGTATATGAAGTAATTTAAAACTAATGCTATATTATACTTTGCTACTCCCAAATATATGTCGTGCATTAAATCACAAGCTAAATTATCCGTCACATGAAAATTTGATAAGCTATTAAAAATAGAATTTTCTCGAATGTATTTTTCCTCTGATTCTAACTCAGTTTCATAGTTTGCACGGTTTCTACGGGATTCTGAAATTTCTAGGACATCATTTTGGCACTCAGTTTTGGTTCTCGTACAAATTCGACAATATTTATGAGAATTAAAACTAGTAAAATAACCCAAAATGAAGTTTAGACCCAAATTATCCCCTAAAATTTGTCCAAGGCAAAAATGTATTCTAATAATGTTATTGTTATACACTACTTCAATCCCATTTATAAATAGGTCTTCGAGCAAATCTATTAACTTTTTTAACGTAAGCGTATTTGGATAATATTTTAGGTCTTTGGAATTAATGAAACCCCCAACTAGTATATTATTTAAGTGGGATAATTGATTTTGGGGAATCACGGGAATGCTGTAATATATTCCACAAATTGATTGGTTATGCGGTCCAACTACATCATTTACTTGAAAATCGTCAAAATAAATGAATATTGGGAATACAGTTTTATCGTGACCAAATAATTCTAATTTGGATTGCCAAAGTTTCCCTTTTATAAAATGATCAATTTCTGGTGTAGACATTATAGCTTCAATATTTTCAAATCTCAGATTTAATATATTAGGAGACTTAAAGTAACATTCTAACTGAAATTTAATATCAAGAAGACATCCTTCGATAACATTTTTATTTAAAGTTGGGTTTCCTTGTAAAACTATTTCATCCAATTCCTCGGAAATGGTAAATTTAATTGGTGGTCTAAAAAAATTTAATTTTTCCATTGTTTTAAAAAACGCATATTCGCTTTCTATATTTCGAAATGGATTCTCTGCAAATGACAGTAATTCTTGGAACAACGAACGTTTATTTGAATCAATAAAAGGAAGAAACTCTTTGAAACATGTGATTAAGGGCTCAGTGATACAATGGACGACATATGATTGAATTGTTGGAATATCTTTTCTACTGAAACCAGACTTTGCATGTAGGTTTAAAGCAAAATTTATTATCGATTTAATTATTTTAGTTTCCAAGTCTTTGATGTTTATTGATAGTTCTTTTTCAACATTTAAAGTGGGACTTTTGCTAGAAGTTGCAGCATTATCGACAGTTTCATAAGGCAAAGGATTATGATTGTTTATTAATTGATTTGTCATAGAAATATTTTTTACGTGATTTGTTGAACTATAAAGATCATGCTTAGCAATATGATTTTTGAATTTATAAAAGTTTTGAAATAGTTTATTACAAGAATTAAACTTGCAAGCATACTTAAAAGTTAATGGTACTTTATGAAAATTTTTAAGATGTGTTAAAAGTTCTGCGGATTTATAAAAATTTGCATGTTGCAAATTTGTTTCGCAAATTGAACAAATATGTGTGGATAATTTAAATGACATTTCCGTTCGATGAAACGTGCGCCGCATTATCTAATTTAGCAATAATATTATGAACTTTAGGAATTTTTTCTTTACTACAAATTTTGTAAATATATTCTTGTAAAAACATCCACACGTATTTACTCTTTGCTGAATATTCTAGATTAAATACAAAACATACTTTAATTAAACAATCCACAGCTCTTAAAATCGTTGGTAGCTTATATGTCACTCCGTCAAAATACACATAGAACTCTGTTAAGTTTTCTCCCGTTTCTCCAATCACAAATATTTTTGGCTGCAGCTTCAAATGTTCTTTCATGGCTTGGTCACGAAGTTCTTGCTCTCTTTGTTTTAAATTGTTTATATTATTTAAGTGCACAAACATATCATCTTGTGCATCGGATATTGATGGCTTCGAGGTTTTGTTTAGCCTGGGTGGCGCAACTAAAGTATGAAGCAGCATAAAAAATAGGTAATGTTTAGAATCTAGAATAAAAGTTGTTGCATAGATTAGAAATTTGTCAAGTAACTTTCAAGATCACATATTTAAAAATACTAATTTTAAAGTTATTGGAGCTATTCTATTAAATTTTAAACAAAACCGATATCCAGTATGTTCAATATTAAACTTCTCTAAAATTTGGTTTATATATTGATCATCAAAACATAAAATGCTAAAATAAAAGCTAAATAAAAATGCACGAATGTGAGACAGCTATCAACTTTTAATTAAGAGATGCGTCTTGGGTGTCTGAGCTTGTCAGTTACAATGAGTTAGGGCTGTCTAAAATTGCGAACTGCACCCAATTAAAACTAAACCATGGTGGCTGAATATTGTAACTCACAAATCAAAGGATGAATAAATTATTTGAATAAATCGTTATTCGTAAAAATTGTTAATAAATGATTAAAAATATAACTTACCAATACAGAGATCTCGGTTTGTCATATCATGGAAATATTTTAAATTCAGTTTATCTTTAATGCAAGAAGGAAAAAACATTTCCTTAATTTTCTTTTCGCAATCTTCAAAATTTTCTAAAAATACGTTTGTTTTGCAAGGATGAAGGGTTTCAAAATCAACATCAATCTATAACGATAATGTATTGAATAAACATACTCGTAAATATTGAGAAAGAATTCAAACATATGGAAATATGGGAAATGCTTACGAGTTCATATCCATTCAGATCCTTATAGCGTGGCCACTCTTTCAGTACATCTGTAACGGATTCCTTTTGTTCTCGCATTCTTCGCTGTGAAGTATTTTTCCAAAATTCTAGGATATTGCTGGGTTGATTGTTTTGAAGCCATTTTTTGGTTGATTCGTGTTCTTTATTTATTTCGCAATCTAACGGTTTTTCTGTTAAATTATTTTCAATTGAAC
>OX596382.1:1373757-1411257 GCA_951394425.1 Tipula unca
GTGGAGGATCTGAGATATAGTCACTTGAACTCAGAAACAAGCGGAGTTTACCATGTGATTCAAGATGGTTTCATGTATCTTCAGTAATTTTTTTAGATTTTTTGTATGTGAAGGATCTGAGATATAGTCGCTTGAACTCAGAAACTATTCGCTGGCCGGATAAGCGGAGTTTACCATGTGATTCAAGATGGTTTCATGTATCTTCAGTAATTTTTTTAGATTTTTTGTATGTGAAGGATATGAGATATAGTCGCTTGAACTCAGAAACTATTCGCTGGCCGGATAAGCGGAGTTTACCATGTGATTCAAGATGGTTTCATGTATTTTCAGTAATTTTTGTAGATTTTTTGTTTGTGAAGGATCCGAGATATAGTCGCTTAAACTCAGAAACTATTCGCTGGCCGGATAACCCATGTGAAGATGGCCCAAAATTCTATCCCAAAAAATAGCGATTTTAAACACTGGCAATACCAAAAAAAATATTACGAAATAATAAACTATCACGACAGATAAAATTTTAAAAACATAATTTATATGAAGAAAAAAATACTTCCATCAAAATTTTTAATAAAAATACAAAAATATTAATGCAAAAAAAATAATACTACTTTTAAATAAAAGAAGAGAATTTAAATTAAACTTAAAAGCGCTACAATAATTAGATTTCGATTTGAAATTATTCAAGAATTGCTGTAAAATTCTTAACGAATTTAAGAAGCAGATATACCAAAGAATCTATTTCAATAATCAAATATGGGGGAATCGGAGTTCTGGGGGGTCTACAATACCATTATATAACTACTATCACGGTTCAATGGAATATTTAATTAAGTTTTATTCCGTTTCGAAATTATTCGAGTACTGCCGTAGAATTTATTAACGGTTTTATGAAGCAGATATACCATAGAACCTATTTCAATAATCAAATATGGGGGAATCGGAGTTCTGGGGGGTCTTCACTACAATTATATAACTACAATCACGGTTCAATGGAATATTTAATTAAGTTTTATTCCGTTTCGAAATTATTCGAGTACTGCCGTAGAATTTATTAACGAATTTATGGAGTATATATACCAAAGAATCTATTTCAATAATCATATATGGGGGAATCGGAGTTCTGGGGGTCTACAATACCATTATATAACTACTATCACGATCTAATGGAATATTTAATTAAGTTTTATTCGGTTTCGAAATTATTCGAGTACTGCCGTAGAATTTATTAACGGATTTATGAAGCAGATATACAAGAATATATTTCAATAATCAAATATGGGGGAATCGGAGTTCTGGGGAGTCTACAATACCATTATATAACTACTATCACGGTTCAATGGAATATTTAATTAAGTTTTATTCCGTTTCGAAATTATTCGAGTACTGCCGTAGAATTTATTAACGGTTTTATGGAGCAGATATACCATAGAATCTATTTCAATAATCATATATGGGGGAATCGGAGTTCTGGGGGTCTACAATACCATTATATAACTACTATCACGATCCAATGGAACATTTAATTAAGTTTTATTCGGTTTCGAAATTATTCGAGTACTGCCGTAGAATTTATTAACGGATTTAAGAAGCAGAAATACAAGAATATATTTCAATAATCAAATATGGGGGAATCGGAGTTCTGGGGAGTCTACAATACCATTATATAACTACTATCACGGTTCAATGGAATATTTAATTAAGTTTTATTCCGTTTCGAAATTATTCGAGTACTGCCGTAGAATTTATTAACGGTTTTATGGAGCAGATATACCATAGAATCTATTTCAATAATCATATATGGGGGAATCGGGGTTCTGGGGGTCTACAATACCATTATATAACTACTATCACGATCCAATGGAATATTTAATTAAGTTTTATTCGGTTTCGAAATTATTCGAGTACTGCCGTAAAATTTATTAACGGATTTAAGAAGCAGATATACCATATAATCTATTTCAATAATCATATATGGGGGAATCGGAGTTCTGGGGGTCTACAATACCATTATATAACTAATATCACGATCTAATGGAATATTTAATTAAGTTTTATTCGGTTTCGAAATTATTCGTGTACTGCCGTAGAACTTATTAACGGATTTAAGAAGCAGATATACAAGAATATATTTCAATAATCAAATATGGGGGAATCGGAGTTCTGGGGAGTCTACAATACCATTATATAACTACTATCACGGTTCAATGGAATATTTAATTAAGTTTTATTCCGTTTCGAAATTATTCGAGTACTGCCGTAGAATTTATTAACGGTTTTATGGTGCAGATATACCATAGAATCTATTTCAATAATCAAATATGGGGGAATCGGAGTTCTGGGGAGTCTACAATACCATTATATAACTACTATCACGGTTTAATGGAATATTTAATTAAGATTTATTCCGTTTCGAAATTATTCGAGTACTGCCGTAGAATTTATTAACGGTTTTATGGAGCAGATATACCATAGAACCTATTTCAATAATCAAATATGGGGGAATCGGAGATCTGGGGAGTCTACAATACCATTATATAACTACTATCACGGTTCAATGGAATATTTAATTAAGTTTTATTCCGTTTCGAAATTATTCGAGTACTGCCGTAGAATTTATTAACGGTTTTATGGTGCAGATATACCATAGAATCTATTTCAATAATCAAATATGGGGGAATCGGAGTTCTGGGGAGTCTACAATACCATTATATAACTACTATCACGGTTCAATGGAATATTTAATTAAGTTTTATTCCGTTTCGAAATTATTCGAGTACTGCCGTAGAATTTATTAACGGTTTTATGGAGCAGATATACCATGGGGAGTCTACAATACCATTATATAACTACTATCACGGTTCAATGGAATATTTAATTAAGTTTTATTCGGTTTCGAAATTATTCGAGTACTGCCGTAGAATTTATTAACGGATTTATGAAGCAGATATACAAGAATATATTTCAATAATCAAATATGGGGGAATCGGAGTTCTGGGGAGTCTACAATACCATTATATAACTACTATCACGGTTCAATGGAATATTTAATTAAGTTTTATTCCGTTTCGAAATTATTCGAATACTGCCGTAGAATTTATTAACGGTTTTATGGAGCAGATATACCATAGAATCTATTTCAATAATCATATATGGGGGAATCGGAGTTCTGGGGGTCTACAATACCATTATATAACTAATATCACGATCTAATGGAATATTTAATTAAGTTTTATTCGGTTTCGAAATTATTCGAGTACTGCCGTAGAATTTATTAACGGATTTAAGAAGCAGAAATACAAGAATATATTTCAATAATCAAATATGGGGGAATCGGAGTTCTGGGGAGTCTACAATACCATTATATAACTACTATCACGGTTCAATGGAATATTTAATTAAGTTTTATTCCGTTTCGAAATTATTCGAGTACTGCCGTAGAATTTATTAACGGTTTTATGGTGCAGATATACCATAGAATCTATTTCAATAATCAAATATGGGGGAATCGGAGTTCTGGGGAGTCTACAATACCATTATATAACTACTATCACGGTTCAATGGAATATTTAATTAAGATTTATTCCGTTTCGAAATTATTCGAGTACTGTCGTAGAATTTATTAACGGTTTTATGGAGCAGATATACCATAGAACCTATTTCAATAATCAAATATGGGGGAATCGGAGATCTGGGGAGTCTACAATACCATTATATAACTACTATCACGGTTCAATGGAATATTTAATTAAGTTTTATTCCGTTTCGAAATTATTCGAGTACTGCCGTAGAATTTATTAACGGTTTTATGGAGCAGATATACCATAGAATCTATTTCAATAATCAAATATGGGGGAATCGGAGTTCTGGGGAGTCTACAATACCATTATATAACTACTATCACGATTCAATGGAATATTTAATTAAGTTTTATTCCGTTTCGAAATTATTCGAGTACTGCCGTAGAATTTATTAACGGTTTTATGGAGCAGATATACCATAGAACCTATTTCAATAATCAAATATGGGGGAATCGGAGTTCTGGGGGGTCTACAATACCATTATATAACTACTATCA
The DNA here is from genome assembly GCA_951394425.1 of Tipula unca. NCBI lineage: Eukaryota > Metazoa > Arthropoda > Insecta > Diptera > Tipulidae > Tipula > Tipula unca. The sequence goes on from OX596382.1 coordinate 1,377,833, forward strand.
CGGTTCAATGGAATATTTAATTAAGTTTTATTCCGTTTCGAAATTATTCGAGTACTGCCGTAGAATTTATTAACGGTTTTATGGAGCAGATATACCATAGAACCTATTTCAATAATCAAATATGGGGGAATCGGAGTTCTGGGGGGTCTTCAATACAATTATATAACTACTATCATGGTTCAATGGAATATTTAATTAAGTTTTATTCCGTTTCGAAATTATTCGAGTACTGCCGTAGAATTTATTAACGGATTTAAAAAGCAGATATACCATAGAACCTATTTCAATAATCAAATATGGGGGAATCGGAGTTCTGGGGGGTCTTCAATACAATTATATAACTACTATCACGGTTCAATGGAATATTTAATTAAGTTTTATTCCGTTTCGAAATTATTCGAGTACTGCCGTAGAATTTATTAACGGTTTTATGGAGCAGATATACCATAGAACCTATTTCAATAATCAAATATGGGGGAATCGGAGTTCTGGGGGGTCTTCAATACAATTATATAACTACTATCACGGTTCAATGGAATATTTAATTAAGTTTTATTCCGTTTCGAAATTATTCGAGTACTGCCGTAGAATTTATTAACGGTTTTATGGAGCAGATATACCATAGAACCTATTTCAATAATCAAATATGGGGGAATCGGAGTTCTGGGGGGTCTACAATACCATTATATAACTACTATCACGGTTCAATGGAATATTTAATTAAGTTTTATTCCGTTTCGAAATATTCGAGTACTGCCGTAGAATTTATTAACGGTTTTATGGAGCAGATATACCATAGAACCTATTTCAATAATCAAATATGGAGGAACCGGAGTTCTGGGGGGTCTACAATACCATTATATAACTACTATCACGGTTCAATGGAATATTTAATTAAGTTTTATTCCGTTTCGAAATTATTCGAGTACTGCCGTAGAATTTATTAACGGTTTTATGGAGCAGATATACCATAGAACCTATTTCAATAATCAAATATGGGGGAATCGGAGTTCTGGGGGTCTTCAATACAATTATATAACTACTATCACGGTTCAATGGAATATTTAATTAAGTTTTATTCCGTTTCGAAATTATTCGAGTACTGCCGTAGAATTTATTAACGATTTTATGGAGCAGATATACCATAGAACCTATTTCAATAATCAAATATGGGGGAATCGGAGTTCTGGGGGGTCTTCAATACAATTATATAACTACTATTACGGTTCAATGGAATATTTAATTAAGTTTTATTCCGTTTCGAAATTATTCGAGTACTGCCGTAGAATTTATTAACGGTTTTATGGAGCAGATATACCATAGAATCTATTTCAATAATCAAATATGGGGGAATCGGAGTTCTGAGGAGTCTACAATACCATTATATAACTACTATCACGGTTCAATGGAATATTTAATTAAGTTTTATTCCGTTTCGAAATTATTCGAGTACTGCCGTAGAATTTATTAACGGTTTTATGGAGCAGATATACCATAGAACCTATTTCAATAATCAAATATGGGGGAATCGGAGTTCTGGGGGGTCTACAATACCATTATATAACTACTATCATGGTTTAATGGAATATTTAATTAAGTTTTATTCCGTTTCGAAATTATTCGAGTACTGCCGTAGAATTTATTAACGAATTTATGGAGTATATATACCAAAGAATCTATTTCAATAATCATATATGGGGGAATCGGAGTTCTGGGGGTCTACAATACCATTATATAACTACTATCACGACCTCATGGAATATTTAATTAAGTTTTATTCGGTTTCGAAATTATTCGAGTACTGCCGTAGAACTTATTAACGGATTTAAGAAGCAGATATTCAAGAATATATTTCAATAATCAAATATGGGGGAATCGGAGTTCTGGGGGGTCTACAATACCATTATATAACTACTATCATGGTTTAATGGAATATTTAATTAAGTTTTATTCCGTTTCGAAATTATTCGAGTACTGCCGTAGAATTTATTAACGGTTTTATGGAGCAGATATACCATAGAACCTATTTCAATAATCAAATATGGGGGAATCGGAGTTCTGGGGGGTCTTCAATACAATTATATAACTACTATCACGGTTCAATGGAATATTTAATTAAGTTTTATTCCGTTTCGAAATTATTCGAGTACTGCCGTAGAATTTATTAACGGTTTTATGGAGCAGATATACCATAGAATCTATTTCAATAATCAAATATGGGGGAATCGGAGTTCTGAGGAGTCTACAATACCATTATATAACTACTATCACGGTTCAATGGAATATTTAATTAAGTTTTATTCCGTTTCGAAATTATTCGAGTACTGCCGTAGAATTTATTAACGGTTTTATGGAGCAGATATACCATAGAACCTATTTCAATAATCAAATATGGGGGAATCGGAGTTCTGGGGGGTCTTCAATACAATTATATAACTACTATCACGGTTCAATGGAATATTTAATTAAGTTTTATTCCGTTTCGAAATTATTCGAGTACTGCCGTAGAATTTATTAACGGATTTAAGAAGCAGATATACCATAGAATCTATTTCAATAATCAAATATGGGGGAATCGGAGTTCTGGGGAGTCTACAATACCATTATATAACTACTATCACGGTTCAATGGAATATTTAATTAAGTTTTATTCCGTTTCTAAATTATTCGAGTACTGCCGTAGAATTTATTAACGGATTTAAGAAGCAGATATACCATAGAACCTATTTCAATAATCAAATATGGGGGAATCGGAGTTCTGGGGGGTCTTCAATACAATTATATAACTACTATCACGGTTCAATGGAATATTTAATTAAGTTTTATTCCGTTTCGAAATTATTCGAGTACTGCCGTAGAATTTATTAACGGTTTTATGGAGCAGATATACCATAGAACCTATTTCAATAATCAAATATGGGGGAATCGGAGTTCTGGGGGGTCTACAATACCATTATATAACTACTATCACGGTTCAATGGAATATTTAATTAAGTTTTATTCCGTTTCGAAATTATTCGAGTACTGCCGTAGAATTTATTAACGGTTTTATGGAGCAGATATACCATAGAACCTATTTCAATAATCAAATATGGGGGAATCGGAGTTCTGGGGGTCTTCAATACAATTATATAACTACTATCACGGTTCAATGGAATATTTAATTAAGTTTTATTCCGTTTCGAAATTATTCGAGTACTGCCGTAGAATTTATTAACGATTTTATGGAGCAGATATACCATAGAACCTATTTCAATAATCAAATATGGGGGAATCGGAGTTCTGGGGGGTCTTCAATACAATTATATAACTACTATTACGGTTCAATGGAATATTTAATTAAGTTTTATTCCGTTTCGAAATTATTCGAGTACTGCCGTAGAATTTATTAACGGTGTTATGGAGCAGATATACCATAGAATCTATTTCAATAATCAAATATGGGGGAATCGGAGTTCTGAGGAGTCTACAATACCATTATATAACTACTATCACGGTTCAATGGAATATTTAATTAAGTTTTATTCCGTTTCGAAATTATTCGAGTACTGCCGTAGAATTTATTAACGGTTTTATGGAGCAGATATACCATAGAACCTATTTCAATAATCAAATATGGGGGAATCGGAGTTCTGGGGGGTCTACAATACCATTATATAACTACTATCATGGTTTAATGGAATATTTAATTAAGTTTTATTCCGTTTCGAAATTATTCGAGTACTGCCGTAGAATTTATTAACGAATTTATGGAGTATATATACCAAAGAATCTATTTCAATAATCATATATGGGGGAATCGGAGTTCTGGGGGTCTACAATACCATTATATAACTACTATCACGACCTCATGGAATATTTAATTAAGTTTTATTCGGTTTCGAAATTATTCGAGTACTGCCGTAGAACTTATTAACGGATTTAAGAAGCAGATATTCAAGAATATATTTCAATAATCAAATATGGGGGAATCGGAGTTCTGGGGGGTCTACAATACCATTATATAACTACTATCATGGTTTAATGGAATATTTAATTAAGTTTTATTCCGTTTCGAAATTATTCGAGTACTGCCGTAGAATTTATTAACGGTTTTATGGAGCAGATATACCATAGAATCTATTTCAATAATCAAATATGGGGGAATCGGAGTTCTGAGGAGTCTACAATACCATTATATAACTACTATCACGGTTCAATGGAATATTTAATTAAGTTTTATTCCGTTTCGAAATTATTCGAGTACTGCCGTAGAATTTATTAACGGTTTTATGGAGCAGATATACCATAGAATCTATTTCAATAATCAAATATGGGGGAATCGGAGTTCTGGGGGGTCTACAATACCATTATATCTACTATCACGGTTCAATGGAATATTTAATTAAGTTTTATTCCGTTTCGAAATTATTCGAGTACTGCCGTAGAATTTATTAACGAATTTATGGAGTAGATATACCAAAGAGTCTATTTCAATAATCATATATGGGGGAATCGGAGTTCTGGGGGTCTACAATACCATTATATAACTACTATCACGGTTCAATGGAATATTTAATTAAGTTTTATTCCGTTTCGAAATTATTCGAGTACTGCCGAAGAATTTATTAACGAATTTATGGAGTAGATATACCAAAGAATCTATTTCAATAATCATATATGGGGGAATCGGAGTTCTGGGGGTCTACAATACCATTATATAACTACTATCACGGTTCAATGGAATATTTAATTAAGTTTTATTCCGTTTCGAAATTATTCGAGTACTGCCGAAGAATTTATTAACGAATTTATGGAGTAGATATACCAAAGAATCTATTTCAATAATCATATATGGGGGAATCGGAGTTCTGGGGGTCTACAATACCATTATATAACTACTATCACGGTTCAATGGAATATTTAATTAAGTTTTATTCCGTTTCGAAATTATTCGAGTACTGCCGAAGGATTTATTAACGAATTTATGGAGTAGATATACCAAAGAATCTATTTCAATAATCATATATGGGGGAATCGGAGTTCTGGGGGTCTACAATACCATTATATAACTACTATTACGGTTCAATGGAATATTTAATTAAGTTTTATTCCGTTTCGAAATTATTCGAGTACTGCCGTAGAATTTATTAACGGTGTTATGGAGCAGATATACCATAGAATCTATTTCAATAATCAAATATGGGGGAATCGGAGTTCTGAGGAGTCTACAATACCATTATATAACTACTATCACGGTTCAATGGAATATTTAATTAAGTTTTATTCCGTTTCGAAATTATTCGAGTACTGCCGTAGAATTTATTAACGGTTTTATGGAGCAGATATACCATAGAACCTATTTCAATAATCAAATATGGGGGAATCGGAGTTCTGGGGGGTCTACAATACCATTATATAACTACTATCATGGTTTAATGGAATATTTAATTAAGTTTTATTCCGTTTCGAAATTATTCGAGTACTGCCGTAGAATTTATTAACGAATTTATGGAGTATATATACCAAAGAATCTATTTCAATAATCATATATGGGGGAATCGGAGTTCTGGGGGTCTACAATACCATTATATAACTACTATCACGACCTCATGGAATATTTAATTAAGTTTTATTCGGTTTCGAAATTATTCGAGTACTGCCGTAGAACTTATTAACGGATTTAAGAAGCAGATATTCAAGAATATATTTCAATAATCAAATATGGGGGAATCGGAGTTCTGGGGGGTCTACAATACCATTATATAACTACTATCATGGTTTAATGGAATATTTAATTAAGTTTTATTCCGTTTCGAAATTATTCGAGTACTGCCGTAGAATTTATTAACGGTTTTATGGAGCAGATATACCATAGAATCTATTTCAATAATCAAATATGGGGGAATCGGAGTTCTGAGGAGTCTACAATACCATTATATAACTACTATCACGGTTCAATGGAATATTTAATTAAGTTTTATTCCGTTTCGAAATTATTCGAGTACTGCCGTAGAATTTATTAACGGTTTTATGGAGCAGATATACCATAGAATCTATTTCAATAATCAAATATGGGGGAATCGGAGTTCTGGGGGGTCTACAATACCATTATATCTACTATCACGGTTCAATGGAATATTTAATTAAGTTTTATTCCGTTTCGAAATTATTCGAGTACTGCCGTAGAATTTATTAACGAATTTATGGAGTAGATATACCAAAGAGTCTATTTCAATAATCATATATGGGGGAATCGGAGTTCTGGGGGTCTACAATACCATTATATAACTACTATCACGGTTCAATGGAATATTTAATTAAGTTTTATTCCGTTTCGAAATTATTCGAGTACTGCCGAAGAATTTATTAACGAATTTATGGAGTAGATATACCAAAGAATCTATTTCAATAATCATATATGGGGGAATCGGAGTTCTGGGGGTCTACAATACCATTATATAACTACTATCACGGTTCAATGGAATATTTAATTAAGTTTTATTCCGTTTCGAAATTATTCGAGTACTGCCGAAGAATTTATTAACGAATTTATGGAGTAGATATACCAAAGAATCTATTTCAATAATCATATATGGGGGAATCGGAGTTCTGGGGGTCTACAATACCATTATATAACTACTATCACGGTTCAATGGAATATTTAATTAAGTTTTATTCCGTTTCGAAATTATTCGAGTACTGCCGAAGGATTTATTAACGAATTTATGGAGTAGATATACCAAAGAATCTATTTCAATAATCATATATGGGGGAATCGGAGTTCTGGGGGTCTACAATACCATTATATAACTACTATCACGATCCAATGGAATATTTAATTTTAAATTACAATCGATTCATAAATTGGTTTGTGCTTTGAATGAAAAACATACATTACAACAACTAAAACATCTGAGATATGATGCTTTGTTCGAAATAAAAAAACAATTAAGGTATGATTTGGGTTTAAAGACTAACTGTGAGTGTAATATTACTCTGGTGTCAGATTACTTTTTGAAAAAACTACCTAGTCTAACAGCTGAGTTTGGTTGTGCAATATGCTGTAATGAAAATATAGAGGAACGACCATACGTTCAAATTAATACAGAACTATTTGAGCAAACAGGCATAAGAAATTTAAAAAATTGCCTTATTACTTTTGCTCCGAAGCCATGCTGTTATAAAATTATATACGCAAAAAAAATTATACCAAACAAGTTTGTGGCTATAAACACGGAATATTTAAATAGCCAAAATCAACCGATGGTTTCGTTAAAAGAAATTCCTCCAGAAATATCATTGGACGGAAAAACGTTCTTATTGAACTCGCTAGTTAATTATAACGAAAACCAACAACATTACACATCCTATTGTAGACATGACAGCTATTGGGAACTATATGATGATTTAAAAAATATGATAGTTAAAATACGCAATGATAATCATAAAGTGAAACCCCACTTAATATTTTACACAGAAAATTAAAAAAAAAATTGAAACTTAATATGGATTTTAATGGAAATAAATCTACTAATATTTGAATATTGTTGAATGATATTTAAAAAGAGCCTTGTTTAATATTAAGCAAAATAATAAATATAATACAAAATAATAAAAATCTCAATATATTTCGACTTGCTAGGTCATCTATCTATGGGAGTTAAACTAAACTGAGTATAGTTAAATTCCTGAATATTAACCACCTAAAAATTGAAATATATTAATATTTATAAAATTAAATTTAAAAAATATTAAACAAGTGTTTCCGTTTGTTAGAAAAATGTTATTCAATTTATTTCCCCAAGTGCCAGCGGTCAAAAATGTTCACGTTATTGATAAATAGTGATAGTAGTTATATAATGGTATGGCAAAACTCCGATTCCCCCTTATATGATTATTGAAATAGATTCTATGGTGTATCTGCTCCTTAAATTCTTTAATAAATTCTACGGCAGTACTCGAATAATTTCGAAACGGAATAAAACTTAATTAAATATTCCATTGAACCGTGATAGTAGTTATATAATGGTATTGTAGACTCCCCAGAACTCCGATTCCCCCATATTTGATTATTGAAATAGATTCTATGGTATATCTGCTTCTTAAATCCGTTAATAAATTCTACGGCAGTACTCGAATAATTTCGAAACGGAATAAAACTTAATTAAATATTCCATTGAACCGTGATAGTAGTTATATAATTGTATTGAAGACCCCCCAGAACTCCGATTCCCCCATATTTGATTATTGAAATAGGTTCTATGGTATATCTGCTCCATAAAACCGTTAATAAATTCTACGGCAGTACTCGAATAATTTCGAAACGGAATAAAACTTAATTAAATATTTCATTGAACCGTGATAGTAGTTATATAATGGTATTGTAGACCCCCAGAACTCCGATTCCCCCATATTTGATTATTGAAATAGATTCTATGGTATATCTGCTTCTTAAATCCGTTAATAAATTCTACGGCAGTACTCGAATAATTTCGAAACGGAATAAAACTTAATTAAATATTCCATTGAAACGTGATAGTAGCTATATAATTGTATTGAAGACACCCCAGAACTCCGATTCCCCCATATTTGATTATTGAAATAGGTTCTATGGTATATCTGCTCCATAAAACCGTTAATAAATTCTACGGCAGTACTCGAATAATTTCGAAACGGAATAAAACTTAATTAAATATTTCATTGAACCGTGATAGTAGTTATATAATTGTATTGTAGACTCCCCAGAACTCCGATTCCCCCATATTTGATTATTGAAATAGGTTCTATGGTATATCTGCTCCATAAAACCGTTAATAAATTCTACGGCAGTACTCGAATAATTTCGAAACGGAATAAAACTTAATTAAATATTTCATTGAACCGTGATAGTAGTTATATAATGGTATTGTAGACTCCCCAGAACTCCGATTCCCCCATATTTGATTATTGAAATAGGTTCTATGGTATATCTGCTCCATAAATCCGTTAATAAATTCTACGGCAATACTCGAATAATTTCGAAACGGAATAAAACTTAATTAAATATTCCATTGAACCGTGATAGTAGTTATATAATTGTATTGAAGACCCCCCAGAACTCCGATTCCCCCATATTTGATTATTGAAATAGGTTCTATGGTATATCTGCTCCATAAAACCGTTAATAAATTCTACGGCAGTACTCGAATAATTTCGAAACGGAATAAAACTTAATTAAATATTCCATTGAACCGTGATAGTAGTTATATAATGGTATTGTAGACTCCCCAGAACTCCGATTCCCCCATATTTGATTATTGAAATAGATTCTATGGTATATCTGCTTCTTAAATCCGTTAATAAATTCTACGGCAGTACTCGAATAATTTCGAAACGGAATAAAACTTAATTAAATATTCCATTGAACCGTGATAGTAGTTATATAATTGTATTGAAGACCCCCCAGAACTCCGATTCCCCCATATTTGATTATTGAAATAGGTTCTATGGTATATCTGCTCCATAAAACCGTTAATAAATTCTACGGTAGTACTCGAATAATTTCGAAACGGAATAAAACTTAATTAAATATTCCATTGAACCGTGATAGTAGTTATATAATTGTATTGAAGACCCCCCAGAACTCCGATTCCCCCATATTTGATTATTGAAATAGGTTCTATGGTATATCTGCTCCATAAAACCGTTAATAAATTCTACGGTAGTACTCGAATAATTTCGAAACGGAATAAAACTTAATTAAATATTCCATTGAACCGTGATAGTAGTTATATAATTGTATTGAAGACCCCCCAGAACTCCGATTCTCCCATATTTGATTATTGAAATAGGTTCTATGGTATATCTGCTCCATAAAACCGTTAATAAATTCTACGGCAGTACTCGAATAATTTCGAAACGGAATAAAACTTAATTAAATATTCCATTGAACCGTGATAGTAGTTATATAATGGTATTGTAGACTCCCCAGAACTCCGATTCCCCCATATTTGATTATTGAAATAGATTCTATGGTATATCTGCTTCTTAAATCCGTTAATAAATTCTACGGCAGTACTCGAATAATTTCGAAACGGAATAAAACTTAATTAAATATTCCATTGAACCGTGATAGTAGTTATATAATTGTATTGAAGACCCCCCAGAACTCCGATTCCCCCATATTTGATTATTGAAATAGGTTCTATGGTATATCTGCTCCATAAAACCGTTAATAAATTCTACGGCAGTACTCGAATAATTTCGAAACGGAATAAAACTTAATTAAATATTCCATTGAACCGTGATAGTAGTTATATAATGGTATTGTAGACTCCCCAGAACTCCGATTCCCCCATATTTGATTATTGATAGATTCTATGGTATATCTGCTTCTTAAATCCGTTAATAAATTCTACGGCAGTACTCGAATAATTTCGAAACGGAATAAAACTTAATTAAATATTCCATTGAACCGTGATAGTAGTTATATAATTGTATTGAAGACCCCCCAGAACTCCGATTCCCCCATATTTGATTATTGAAATAGGTTCTATGGTATATCTGCTCCATAAAACCGTTAATAAATTCTACGGCAGTACTCGAATAATTTCGAAACGGAATAAAACTTAATTAAATATTCCATTGAACCGTGATAGTAGTTATATAATGGTATTGTAGACTCCCCAGAACTCCGATTCCCCCATATTTGATTATTGATAGATTCTATGGTATATCTGCTTCTTAAATCCGTTAATAAATTCTACGGCAGTACTCGAATAATTTCGAAACGGAATAAAACTTAATTAAATATTCCATTGAACCGTGATAGTAGTTAAACAATGGTATTGTAGACCCCCAGAACTCCGATTCCCCCATATATGATTATTGAAATAGATTCTTTTGTATATCTACTCCATAAATTCGTTAATAAATTCTACGGCAGTACTCGAATAATTTTGAAACGGAATAAAGCTTAACTAATTATTTGAGTGCTCATAATTTTCATTTTAATTCATTGATTTTTTTTTTGGGCTGAGAGTAATAAATCGTATGTCATGATAGTTTTTTTATTATCGCGACAGTAATTTTTTCTGGGCTGAGAGTAAAAACTGTCACGACAGTTATATTTAGTGTTGCCATCGCATTTTGTTGGGATGAAAATTGGGCTAACTTCACATACATGGCCGGATAAGCGGAGTTTACCATGTGATTCAAGATGGTTTCATGTATGTTCAGTAATTTTTTTAAAATTTTTTGTATATAAAGGATCTGAGATATAGTCGCTTGAACTCAGAAACTATTCGCTCGCCGGATAAGCGGAGTTTACCATGTGATTCAAGATGGTTTCATGTATCTTCAGTAATTTTTGTAGATTTTTTGTATGTGAAGGATCTGAGATATAGTCGCTTGAACTCAGAAACTATTCGCTGGCCGGATAAGCGGAGTTTACCATGTGATTCAAGATGGTTTCATGTATCTTCAGTAATTTTTTTAAAATTTTTTGTATATAAAGGATCTGAGATATAGTCGCTTGAACTCAGAAACTATTCGCTGGCCGGATAAGCGGAGTTTACCATGTGATTCAAGATGGTTTCATGTATCTTCAGTCATTTTTGTAGATTTTTTGTATGTGAAGGATCCGAGATATAGTCGCTTAAACTCAGAAACTATTCGCTGGCCGGATATGCGGAGTTTACCATGTGATTTAAGATGGTTTCATGTATCTTCAGTAATTTTTTTAGATTTTTTGTCTACTTTCTTCATACTGTCTTAGACAATCTGAAGAGGCCAAGTCGTTCTCTACATCGTGGAGCCATCGTCGCCTGCAACGACCTCTGCGCCTACCATATGGTGGCTCTCCTTTCAGAGATCGCTGCACAATTCGTTCCGGATCAGCTCGCAGAACGTGACCGAGCCAGCGTACTCGCTGAGATCTAACTTCATGTACAATATCGGGGATCTTCATCAGATCTCTGATCTCGAAATTGTACAGAGCTCGGTATGTACCATCTATTTCGCGTTTAGGGCCGTAAATCACACGCATGATTCTTCTCTCAAATGTAAGGAGCCATCTCTCGTACTCATCCGTCAGCGCCCAACTTTCACATCCAAACATAACAACGGGCCTGATCAACGCTTTGTAAAGCTTCAGCTTCACGGCACTTGATAAGTGTTTAGATTTTAGCAGTGGCCTTAGAGGATATAAAGAACGACTGCCAGCTGCCAGCCGCACTTTAACATCCTCACCCACACTGTTATCGTGAGTGATAAGAGAGCCCAAATATTTGAACCTCCTCACTCCCTCAAACGTGTGGTGGCCACTACTAAAATCTGGTGTGCCATTGTCTCTAAAACCAGAGATCAGGTATTTCGTTTTGGACTCATTGATCTGTTGTCCAACAGAAGCTGAAAACTCTACAAGCGGATCAAGTATTTCTTTCACTCCGTTGCTATTCAGTCCAATCACGCATATGTCATCTGCATATGCAAGCACTTGATTGGACTGGCGATATAAGATGTTGCGCTGAGGTGTTTCAGTTTTACGAAAGATGTACTCCAACATGAGATTAAAGAGTATCGGGGACAGAGCATCTCCCTGCCGAACACCCGAGTTAACTGCAAAAATTGTCGATAGCCTGTTCTCAACTTTAACACAGCATTGAGACTGCGTCACTGTCATCCTACACAGTCGTACCAATTTTGTTGGCATTCAAAAATTACTGAAGATACATGAAACCATCTTGAATCACATGGTACACTCCGCTTATCCGGCCAGCGAATAGTTTCTGAGTTTAAGCGACTATATCTCAGATCCTCCACATACAAAAAATCTAAAAAAATTACTGAAGATACATGAAACCATCTTGAATCACATGGTACACTCCGCTTATCCGGCCAGCGAATAGTTTCTGAGTTTAAGCGACTATATCTCAGATCCTCCACATACAAAAAATCTGAAAAAATTACTGAAGATACATGAAACCATCTTGAATCACATGGTACACTCCGCTTATCCGGCCAGCGAATAGTTTCTGAGTTTAAGCGACTATATCTCAGATCCTCCACATACAAAAAATCTAAAACAATTACTGAAGATACATGAAACCATCTTGAATCACATGGTACACTCCGCTTATCCGGCCAGCGAATAGTTTCTGAGTTTAAGCGACTATATCTCAGATCCTCCACATACAAAAAATCTGAAAAAATTACTGAAGATACATGAAACCATCTTGAATCACATGGTACACTCCGCTTATCCGGCCAGCGAATAGTTTCTGAGTTTAAGCGAATATATCTCAGATCCTCCACATACAAAAAATCTAAAAAAATTACTGAAGATACATGAAACCATCTTGAATCACATGGTACACTCCGCTTATCCGGCCAGCGAATAGTTTCTTAGTTTAAGCGACTATATCTCAGATCCTCCACATACAAAAAATCTGAAAAAATTACTGAAGTTACATGAAACCATCTTGAATCACATGGTACACTCCGCTTATCCGGCCAGCGAATAGTTTCTGAGTTCAAGCGACTATATCTCAGATCCTCCACATACAAAAAATCTAAAAAAATTACTGAAGATACATGAAACCATCTTGAATCACATGGTACACTCCGCTTATCCGGCCAGCGAATAGTTTCTGAGTTTAAGCGACTATATCTCAGATCCTCCACATACAAAAAATCTGAAAAAATTACTGAAGATACATGAAACCATCTTGAATCACATGGTACACTCCGCTTATCCGGCCAGCGAATAGTTTCTGAGTTTAAGCGACTATATCTCAGATCCTCCACATACAAAAAATCTGAAAAAATTACTGAAGATACATGAAACCATCTTGAATCACATGGTACACTCCGCTTATCCGGCCAGCGAATAGTTTCTGAGTTTAAGCGACTATATCTCAGATCCTCCACATACAAAAAATCTAAAAAAATTACTGAAGATACATGAAACCATCTTGAATCACATGGTACACTCCGCTTATCCGGCCAGCGAATAGTTTCTGAGTTTAAGCGACTATATCTCAGATCGTCCACATACAAAAAATCTGAAAAAATTACTGAAGATACATGAAACCATCTTGAATCACATGGTACACTCCGCTTATCCAGCCAGCGAATAGTTTCTGAGTTTAAGCGACTATATCTCAGATCCTCCACATACAAAAAATCTGAAAAAATTACTGAAGATACATGAAACCATCTTGAATCACATGGTACACTCCGCTTATCCGGCCAGCGAATAGTTTCTGAGTTTAAGCGACTATATCTCAGATCCTCCACATACAAAAAATCTAAAAAAATTACTGAAGATACATGAAACCATCTTGAATCACATGGTACACTCCGCTTATCCGGCCAGCGAATAGTTTCTGAGTTTAAGCGACTATATCTCAGATCCTCCACATACAAAAAATCTGAAAAAATTACTGAAGATACATGAAACCATCTTGAATCACATGGTACACTCCGCTTATCCGGCCAGCGAATAGTTTCTGAGTTTAAGCGACTATATCTCAGATCCTCCACACACAAAAAATCTAAAAAAATTACTGAAGATACATGAAACCATCTTGAATCACATGGTACACTCCGCTTATCCGGCCAGCGAATAGTTTCTGAGTTTAAGCGACTATATCTCAGATCCTCCACATACAAAAAATCTAAAAAAATTACTGAAGATACATGAAACCATCTTGAATCACATGGTAAACTCCGCTTATCCGGCCAGCGAATAGTTTCTTAGTTTAAGCGACTATATCTCAGATCCTCCACATACAAAAAATCTAAAAAAATTACTGAAGATACATGAAACCATCTTGAATCACATGGTACACTCCGCTTATCCGGCCAGCGAATAGTTTCTGAGTTTAAGCGACTATATCTCAGATCCTCCACATACAAAAAATCTGAAAAAATTACTGAAGATACATGAAACCATCTTGAATCACATGGTACACTCCGCTTATCCGGCCAGCGAATAGTTTCTGAGTTTAAGCGACTATATCTCAGATCCTCCACATACAAAAAATCTGAAAAAATTACTGAAGATACATGAAACCATCTTGAATCACATGGTACACTCCGCTTATCCGGCCAGCGAATAGTTTCTGAGTTTAAGCGACTATATCTCAGATCCTCCACATACAAAAAATCTAAAAAAATTACTGAAGATACATGAAACCATCTTGAATCACATGGTACACTCCGCTTATCCGGCCAGCGAATAGTTTCTGAGTTTAAGCGACTATATCTCAGATCCTCCACATACAAAAAATCTGATAAAATTACTGAAGATACATGAAACCATCTTGAATCACATGGTAAACTCCGCTTATCCGGCCAGCGAATAGTTTCTGAGTTCAAGCGACTATATCTCAGATCCTTTATATACAAAAAATTTTAAAAAAATTACTGAAGATACATGAAACCATCTTGAATCACATGGTAAACTCCGATTATCCGGCCAGCGAATAGTTTCTGAGTTTAAGCGACTATATCTCAGATCCTCCACATACAAAAAATCTAAAAAAATTACTGAAGATACAGATGAAAATTTCTATCACCAATTTTTTTAATTGTGATTTAATTTTAATTTTGTAATTAATCCTATTATATATAAAATTTATTTTTATAAGTATCATGAAAATCAAAATTTTCGGGGCTGACAGTAAAATGTAACAAAATATCTTCATAAGCATATATATTGTACATTTAGTGTCATGACAGTAATATATTTTGGGGCTGAGAGTAAGTTATATTAAAATAAAATTTTGACTATAGAATATTTTAAAACAACCAATTTTCGAGAATATATTTATCACACACATTTCGAAATTTCATGTGTATTTATGTTATATTAGTGGCCATTTATCTAATTTTATTTTGAGTTTTTATCCCAAATGTATTTACTAATACATTTAAAATCTTATACAAAATATCATGATAGTAAAAATTTCATAATATTATTACCATATGCAATTTTTAATGTTTTCGGGGATATAATTTTGGGCTATCTTCACAGTGGTGATAAAAACCATATAGACTTATTTTTTGTTACAACATTATTATTGTTGTTTCAAGTACTAATAATTTTTTATTGAATCCTAAAATTTTTAAACTCTAACGGTAAAAAAACTAAAACAAAAAACATGCTCAACTGAGAAAAAAATTGTTACGGCAACAAATTTTAATTTTAAGGCAACAGTGGAAGATTTGAAACGCCAAAAGAAACATAGTATTCGCGGCAAAAGATAAATTGTTCAATCAACTACGTAAAATTGTAGAAAACAACAATGTTTTATTTAAATTAAAAACATTATCATTATGTCAACAATGTTTTTATTTTTGAGTAGCAAATATGAAAATTGTAAATATCAACAACGTATTTTTCTCTGAGTGTTGTAGTTTCAAGCTCCATCTCGCTAGCCTTCCCGATAGGTCTGACTGGTCCATTAACCAACGTAGGCTTGAGTGGTCTGTGATGATGGTAAATTTAAAGCCCTCTATGTAATGCCTAAAATGTTTCACACAGAGGACGGCTGCGTAGCATTCCAGTTCGGTTACAGTATACTTCCTCTGCGACGGATTTAATTTTTTTGAGTAGAACGCAATTGGATGTTCTTCGCCGTTTGGTCTTTGGAACAAAACTCCACCTACGCCTACTGATGATGCATCTACCTGAATAAAAAATGGAAGATTATAATCCGGATGAATCAACACAGGTGCAGAAGTTAAAAGCCGCTTAACCTCGTCCATTGCGACTTGCGCTCCTTCGGTCCAAACAAGTTTAGTTTTCTGTTTAAGCAAATCAGTCAACGGTGTAGTTATAGTGGCATATTTGGGAATAAAACGCCTATACCAACCGCACATACCAAGGAATCTTCTAAGTTCCTTGACGGTTTGCGGGGCCGGATAGTTCGTCACAGAGGTGACCTTATCAGGGGAGACTTTGATACAACCATTTCCAATAACGTGACCCAAATACTTGACTTCTTTTAAGATAAACTTACTTTTTTCCACATTGATGGTTAGATTGGCCTCGCGCAACCGCAGAGCCACAACTTTGAGAAGTGCAAAATGTTCCTCCAGTGTGCTAGCTGTGACGAGAAGATCGTCTAGGTAGACAAAAATCCTGTCGTGGTATTGATGAGGAATCACTTTGTCCATCACCCGACACATGGTCTGCGGAGCGTTGCATAACCCAAAAGGCATGACAGTAAAATGATAAAGGGGCCTCCCTGGTACCGCAAACGCAGTTTTACGTTTTGCATCATTATCGAGTGGAATTTGCCAAAATGCATCTCCTTCCCTAAGACACTAACATTAGCTCCAGAATCCAACAATCCAGGAATCGTTTGCCCAAGTAGGACAACATTGGCATATGGACGTCCATCAAATTCGGTGGTTATGAGAGAAGAAATAATTTGCTTACGTAGTAAACGTTTTTGTTTAAAATATGTATACGCACGATGGAATTTAATTATTTTGCGTTTGTGATATTTAGGGGTTTGACTTAATGATTCTATAAGTGTTGGAACAATCGTTTCAGTTCCGGATCCGTGTTCGAGGCGGCTTCGGCTGTAGTTATTTTTCTCGGGATTTGATTGTTTCGAAGGAATGTTCCCCGAAATTGGACATCCTTCTCGAATTGGTTTCCCGAATTCGATTGTTTAGGTCTGCAACGCGGACACGCAGCGTAATAAACACCATCGTAACCACAACCATAACAAAAAATGCGTCCCGACGGATTTCCACATGCTCTGAATTTATGACTCTCACTTTTGCAGTCCCAACACTGTAGTTTGTTTGGGGGTCTTGCCTGTATCGGTAGATTCGGAGGTTTTGTTAAGGTATTATTAGAAACTTTACGAAGTGCCGAAATATTTTGGTCGATCAGCGTTTCGAAGTCTCTTGTGGCATCTGTGGAATCTAATGATGATTGTTCTACTTGAGAAGCTAATTGGATCAGGTCCGTATAGTTATGCTGACGTATGGTTTCACCCGAACTGATTTCATTTACTCTGGGTTTATTTGAAATCTGTAGCTCTGGGATAAAACCGATTTCGAACCACAGATCTTCAAGTTTTCGACATTCTTGTGTTAATTCTGTAATTGATCTCCAATTACGTTGTGGCAAATAGAGCTTCAAGCCTGAACGCATATTGTCAAGAAGTATCTCCAGTATTTCTTGATCTGAAATAGGATTGCGTGCTTGAAGTGCAATTTTTTGTATGGCATCTTGAAACTCAACATACGATTCCTTAAAACGTTGCTTACGAGTAAGTAACGATTTCTTGATCTCGCGATCTGTTCTGAAGAAGTTAAATCGTTCAGTGATATCATTTTTAGCTTGCTCCCAAGTAATATTATTTGGAGATTGCCTTTCGATAAACGTCCAGTACCAATCTGATGCAACACCTGTTAATAAGGTGCCTAAATGGTCTACTAAGGAATCTAAAGGTATGTGTGCGGCCTTAGCCAAATACTCTATTCGAAACATAAACCTATCGATGGGAAGGTCAGAAGTTGTACCTCCAAACTTTTGATTCCATGAACTAATAACACGGGAGATGGATCGTTCTTGAAAGCGGTTTACTTGAGTTCGATTATCTGGACAATCACCGTAGGGAGACCGAAAATTTAGATTCCGAGTCAGATCAATGTGTTCGGGAATATTATGTACATTTGAAACGTTCGGATGGAATGTTGATTGTGATTGCGTATACCCTAATTGGTTATTTTATATTGGTAACTGAGGCCTGAGGAAACAATTGGTATTCTCCAGCGACTCTACTATTGAAAATGGTTGGTATAGCTGAGAAACGTTTTTACCATCATGGGCATTGTTCGTTTCTCGCTTAGAATTTGCATATGTAATATTTGTAAATAATTCATTATGTCCTTGGACAGGCTCATTCGAGTTAATTAATGGAATGTTAGTGGGATTAATGTTTAAACTTTCCACTCTATTATATCTATTTGACGAAATACGATTTCTAGGTGTTTCGAACTCACGGAGAATTTCGTCAATTTCCGGTGATCTTACATTTTCCGTTGGGAGGTCTATCTTTTCACCATGCGTCGATTGGACTGGTGATAATTTGTGGGTTGGTTTATTTTTACCCAAACTCGAAGTGAATACACCATTTTCAAGTGCCTCAATTAATTTTGTATTAAGCAGAATAAGTTGATTAACTGTTTCTGCCGCAATTCCTAAATTTTGAAAACGCTTGAGACGACTTAGAATATGTAACAAACGTGATTCAAAACTTTCCGCCTCCTTTATGCTAATGGGGCTTGATATGTCGCCTAGCAATTTTCTGATGGCATTAGTCTTGGAATCTAACCATGTTAATTCACTGTCTGGGTTGTTTATAGCCCACTTATGTGGTTGTGTTGGAATCAAGATGGGGAATTTCTTTTCGCATTCCAATTTAGCTATTAATATTTGACCAGCTTGAGATGAATCTGGAATCTGACGAATTTCAAATTCAACAGCTAAGTCATCTTTTGTTAGGTGATTAATATTCATTTTGCGCAATATTTATACTACTCCGTAGAACGAAATATGTATGAAATGGATTAAATTACAAGTAACCGATATAAAATTCGGAATATATTTTTTTTTTCAAAATTCGAACAAAAAAAAATGAATTTATACGACGATGAGAATAACTTAAAACTAATTAACAATGATTTAATATCAAAAACTGAAAACAATAAATATAATATTAAATATAATAAATAGAAAAAGAAGTTTTTTTTTTTTTTTTATTGGAATTTATATAGTAAACGAAATAAATATGTATAATTTCAGGAAGTGACCCGTTGACGTGTGTGAGCGAAGCGAAAACAAAAAAAATAATAGAAAAATCAGCCAATTTGTTTAACGAAAGAAGAACACAATTTTGGAATTTACGTGGAATAGTGAATCACTGACAGTAAAATTCAAATGACCTAATTCACGATATTACCGTTATTTTGCACTATCCACCAAAAAAAATGGATTTAGCTTCTTCAGCGATGTAGTATCACACTTAAAACCTGAACTGAATCAAGATGAAAAGCGGATAACAAGGTTGAAACACTAAATTTTTTATCAGATCGTTAAGACTCGATCTTGATTTCTCAACTCAAATTCACAATTCAAAACTCTAGATTATCTAGCGTCGATATCGAATTTCAGCATTTGAAAAATCAAAATCTATCTTCACGGTACTAGAGATATAATACAAACTGCTATGTGAAAGGAATATGTTGAAATTGAAATACAAAGTATACATTTGTTTGATTTCGTCAAATACAAACAAATGTAGACATAAATTCACTTATTTAAACTGACACAGAAAAAAAATGAAAACAAAAAAAAAACTCATACCTGACATTGCATTTTAAGATCTTACTTTGTCATGTGTTTGGTCCAACGCACAACAAATATCCATTTGATGAACCGCGTGTTTTCCATATGTATGAATTCCTTTCACATATTATTGGCTGTAATTCCGTCCATTACGTTTGGGCGCCAAATGTTACGAGCGGTGACTTAATAGTCTTATTTTCGTAGACAGATTTCTTCCCGGAGTCATCACCTGCAGCATTTTTACCGGCTATGATACAGTTTGGGGTGTGGAGGGTTTGGTGATGCCCATCCAGGACTTTTTTTTAAGCTGCCTTATTCACACATTGATCTGGCTCACACACGCGTGATCACTTTCTGAAAACTTAATAATTAATAACACATTACCAACGAATTTTGTTTTTGTTTACAACCATTCAATTGTTGTTTAATTATTCAATTTGTTTACAACATTTAATTGTTTTATTTTAACATAATATGTAAAGAAAAGTTATATGAGGAAATTATACAATACAATTTTGTTTTGTTTTAATATGAAGGCTTATAACCTATATATATTTATATATATATACAACTCCGTTTACCCCAATATACTCGCCAGCTGATGAGTTCGCAGAGCTCTCCGCACTTGCAGACAAAAAATATAAAAAAAAATTCCTACGCGCTTTGTAGGAAGAATTATTAATATATATATATATATACATACATACAAATATCCTTTCAACAATTAGAGTGATTAATAAAAAATAACAAAAATAAAACAACAATATGTTTACATATACAAGTTATTTGCTCATCCGTTATAAAGTTGACTGGTACTCCGCACCATGCGGTTCTGTGATCCAAACTTGAAATCCACTCTGCTGCTGGCTGATATTCGGCACCATGCGGTTCTTCTATTTTCCTTTACTTTGCGGTCCTACGCTTGGACCAAGTTGCGGACACTTCCGCTGCAAACAATTTTTTGTTTATTTTTTTTGTTTTAACTGTGGTACAACCACAAAGGTCGTTTCACCCAAACTGGATTGTAAATAATATTTATCGTGATAATATTCGTATATAAAATGTATATATTATATATATACATGTACATATATATATATAAGTATATACGTTTATGGCACCTTTTGCATTTATATATATAATTTTATTTTTATTTTATTTTTTTACTTTTATTTAATTATCACAACACAATGTAATAAATTTTATATATATATGTATATATATATATATATTTTTATTTAATTTTATATATTTTTTTATCTACCGCTTTCTTTGCGGGATTGGGCCAGAGTGAACAAAAAATTATATTTTTTTGTTCATCTTCACCAATAATTGAATTCATGATCAATTCAACGTCCGCCATCTATGATTTCAGCAACCAACCAATAACATAACCAGATTGCGTGATTATTAATATTATTAATTACGTGTATACAGTCTGCGCAGCGCGTAACGATCCGATCGTTACAAGTATTCCTCTTCCTTGTAAAGACAATTAAATCAGTTTTAGAAGGGTTGACGTGAAGACCCTTTTCAACACACCATGCCTCTACAATAGTTAAGGCATGCTGAGTTAGGTCGGATAAGACACTGAGATGTTTGCCTGAGACTGTCAAAACAAGATCATCAGCGTAGCTCTGTGCAATGTAGCCAGATTGCTGCAGCTTTACCAGTAACTCGTCAATGACCAAGAGACACAGCAGAGGTGAGAGCACACCTCCCTGAGGACAGCCTTTGGTAACCTTAACAGAAACTGTAGGGACTTAAATAAAATAATAATTTTATTTAAATTACAATAAACATGTATGTACATATATATATTTCATACATTTAATCAGAACAAGTTAATTGTCCATTTTACCTGCCTGCACCCTAACACAAAACATTTTACTATAATCTATATTCCTCAATAACACACAAACATAAATTATTCCGAACAACATAATTAGCAATACAATATCAAGTTTGAGATGTACTCGTATAAATTGCAATTGTCATTGTAATTATTTGTCTCGTTTTCTCTAGCGTTTCCAACGCAGTGAACGATCACATAATTTAATGTTATCCTTTTCATAATTACATATATGTATAAATTATAATGTTATTTTGGTAGTGGTTTTATTAACTTTTAGCGGGAATCATATTTTTTGTATTAAAAATAAAAATAAAGATCAGAAGTTAATCAGCAGTCGTTCTAGATAGAATTAATTCTATAAATCTAAAATTTATAAATTTTGTTTACTATAAAAATAATAAAATCATAAAAAATAAATAGTTGGTGTTTAAAAGTTATTTTGGGGTCGACAACACCCACAACTATATTGGTGACTCCTACAAGAACACAACAAAAACAAATAAAAAAAAGTGTATTGCTGTCGACGAGTGAAAATTAATTTATTGCCGAGTTTACAAACGTTCCACAATTCTGACTATTTTTTTCCTCGAATTGGAATTCGATATAAAATAGTACAAAGCCACATCTTGTTTGGAACATAAATATTTCATCGTGCAAAAAATCAATATCGGTACATCCTAAGACGAATACAAAAAATAAACCAACGACAACATACAGCGAAGCCGTTCACCGATTTCCCGCGTAATTAGCCTATTACGCATATCAACTTAACGGTGATTAGCTACATTGTTGCAGTACAACGGTCTGATTCCTGTTATAAAGCTGATACAAATTGCGCCATTTATCATAAAATTACGGATAAAATTCAACAGCGTTATTCACCGATCAGCAAACGACAACTCCAACTTTAAAAATTGTATCTACAACTACGATATCAAGGTCAGCGTTTCGTCATTCAACACAACCGTAAGCAGTTTGGGATACATATCCATCCCCGTTGAACAACACACATAAGGTCAAGTTCCCGTTCCTGCGACGTATTATATATTATAATTTTTTTTTATAACTTTTTCTATTTTCTTAATTTTTTTTTAGCAAAAAATTGTACAGGATCACATAGAATTGGTGATATATCGGACATTGCGTTGGAACACCGCGTTTTATGGTGAGAATTGCTTTTTACTATTACAGTATATATTTTCAAACTTGATATTGCTATTTCCATTCGATTTTCTTTACTTCCTCCAATATTATCTGAATAAAGTTATTCGATATTATTGCGACCGTTTCGGACATAATTTCAAAACCACCAGAGACAGGCAAATTTAATATTCTTAAATTGGAAGTGGTAAAACGACTGAGTTTATCAGAGACTCAACGATTGGAAACTTTAATAGGCGCTACAGCTATGGGTGATTTAAACCCTTCGGCGTTTTATCGTCGATTACAGCAGCTAGCGGGTTCCTCGACGGCAGTTACGGAAGAGCTTTTGAAAGCATTGTGGCTAAAAAGATTGCCGGAGCAATTACGTTCGATTATTCTCATCCAAGAGTCAGAACCAATGACCAAATTAACTGCCCTAGCAGACAAAATATGGGAATTTCATCGACCATCAACGTCATCAGCGATCTATAGTGCCTCAAGTTCAAAGGAAAACTCGGCGACTGGAACAATAACTTTAGAAAGTCTAGCTACAGCTATTAACGAACTACGGCAACACATCTTTAAACAAGATCGATCAAGACCACGAAATTTTTCTCGAAACCGATCGCGCAATCGTTCGCAGTCTAAATCACACTCTACTACTACTAGTTCTACCTCGACCAGGCGAAATTTCTGTTATTACCATTTTCGATTTGGTGCCGCAGCCAAAAAATGTGCAGGTGGTTCGTGTACATTTACTGGTCAGTACAATACGAAATCAAACGATAAATCGGAAAACTAGATCGTCCCAAAGTAATTGCAACAAACGTTGGGACGACTCAAACACGTCGCCTATTTATTAAATGTCCCAAAACCAATTTAAGTTTTCTTATTGATACGGGAGCTGATGTTTCAGTTGTTCCTTCAAATTTATATAAAAATATTTCTCACGATTCATGCAATACTATCTTCGCTGCTAATGGTTCTCCAATCACAACTTACGGTGTAAGATTATTAAATGTCGATTTAGGTTTTCGCCGCGATTTCAAACATCCATTTATATTGGCGTCAGTTACCAGGCCTATCATAGGTGCTGATTTTTTGACTAAGTTTGGTATCGTAGTGGACTTAGCAAACAAGCGGCTTCTTGACTCTAATACGTCATTGATTGTCAATGCCATGGATATAGACGATCCATTACCGACAATCCGACTTTTCATGGTCAACGGTCCATTTGGAGAACTTCTTAGACGTTTTCCTAATCTTACCCAAGAACCTAGATATGATTTACCAGTGAAACACAGCGTGGTGCATAGAATCGTGACGGAAGGCCAACTACCATTTTCACGACCGCGTCGTTTAGATCCAGAAAAACACAAGATAGCGAAGAGCGAGTTCGAATACATGAACTCTCTAGGACTGTGCAGACAATCGGCATCATCAGTTTCTTCACCTTTACACTTGGTTCCCCGGCGCGACAGCAATGATTGGCGACCTTGCGGGGATTACCGAAGACTGAACAAAGTGACAGTACCAGACAGATATCCTCTTCCCCATATCCACAACTTTTCCTTAAACTTGCAGGATTGTACTATCTTTTCAAAGATAGACCTGGTCCGAGCCTACCATCAAATACCAGTAGCTGCTGATGATGTATATAAGACAGCAATTACAACTCCTTTTGGGCTTTTTGAGTTCATGCGAATGCCATTCGGTCTACGAAATGCAGCACAGACTTTTCAGCGTTTCATGGACGAAGTGACAAAAGGGTTGAATTTCGTTTATACATACATCGATGATATTTTGGTTGGTAGTCGGTCAGAGTCCGAACACTTAGAACACCTTCAAATTCTATTCCAACGCCTTACAGATTTCGGCATTGTCTTAAAACCTTCGAAGTGTGTGTTCGGTGCAGCCTCGCTAAATTTTCTTAGTCACGAAATCTCAAAAGATGGAATTCGCCCATCTTCAGAGAGGATCGTGGCTATAAACGATTTCTCCCAACCAGCATCTATACGGCAAGTGCAGCGCTTTATCGGAATGGTTAATTACTATCACCGATTCATTCCTCACTTAGCCGAACTACTAGCTCCAATACATACGCAACTCTCAATTCTTCAAAAAAGCAAGAAGAAGGATTTTAATTGGCCCCCTGAATGCCAAGCGGCTATAAACAAAGCCAAAGCTGCTCTGGCTCAAGCAACACTTCTTGCCCACCCCCTAGAGCATGCAGAGTTCAGGATAACCACTGACGCTTCCAACACCGCGCTCGGGGCTGTATTGGAGCAGTATAACAAAAGATGTTGGGAACCATTGGGGTTCTTTTCCAAAAAACTTTCCCCACCCGAACGTAAGTATTCTGCCTTCGATCGTGAACTGCTTGCCATTTATTGTTCTATCAAGCATTTCAGGTGTTTCGTCGAAGGTAGAATATTCACTATCCTTACCGACCATAAACCCTTGACTACTGCCATGGCGTCGAAGTCGGAGCGTAGTCCCCGACAATCTCGCCAATTAGATTACATATCGCAATTCACTACAGATATTCGATATATAAAAGGTGTAACTAACGTGGTAGCAGATACCCTGTCCAGAACAAGCGAACACGAGGTCCTACCAATATGTAACACAGGCCTGGATGTGGAAAGACTAGTTTCGCTACAAACATCAGACGAGGAGTTTAGGACCCTTAGAAGTAAAACTGAGTCTAGTTCCAAATTAAAATTTGAACTGATACCTCATCCTGCCGTAGACTTAAGCATATGGTGTGAGACATCAACCGGAAAAAATCGACCGTACATACCATCAGAATTACGTTTACATGTATTCCAGAAAATCCACAATTTGTCACATCCTGGAATACGATCCTCGCGAAAGTTGGTGTCTTCGAAATACTTCTGGCCAAGTATGAATGTAGATACGGGATATTGGTCTAAAACGTGTCTCGCTTGCCAGAAGTCGAAGATAAATCGGCATACACGTTCCGAACACGGTCGGTTCGATATTCCTTCCAGCAGGTTTGAACATATCCACGTAGACTTGGTTGGTCCACTACCCCCATCAAATGGCTATGTATACATATTAACCATCATAGACCGATTTACTCGATGGCCGGAAGCCATTCCATTGAAAGATATGAGAACTTCCACAGTAGTGCACGCATTCGTAGACCAGTACATCTCAAGATTTGGTGTACCACTTGAGATAACAACTGACCAAGGCAGTCAGTTTGAAAGCAACCTCTTTCAGGAATTTAACAAGCTGTTAGGTTCGCATAGAATACGGACTACGACTTATCATCCACAGGCAAATGGTATGGTGGAGCGATTCCATCGTACTCTTAAAGCCTCCTTGTATGCAAGAGAAAACACCCTGAACTGGAGCACAGAGCTACCATTTATTCTCCTTGGAATCAGAACTTCGGTCAAACCTGACCTCGGATGCACTCCAGCCGATCTTGTCTACGGACAATCACTAAAGGTCCCTGGAGAATTAGTAATGCATTCCTCCTCTGCGCCATCGACGGATCCTACTTCACTGGTCGATCGTTTAAGACAGTCGATGCGCAACGTCGTACCTCAAAATACTCGAAGCCCCCCTCAAAACAACATTTTTATACATAAAGACTTGACGGACTGTAACTATGTTTTCGTCAGAGTGGACAGAGTTAAGGTTGGCTTAACTCCTCCATACGAGGGGCCTTATAAAATAGTGAAAAGACTTCGAAAGTATTTCGTTATAGATATAAACGGTAAAAACGTATCTATCTCCATAGACCGACTTAAACCAGCATACATGACGGACTCTGTGCGTCAAGGTAATCCACTTGCACAAACCCATGATAAAATAGTAAAATTTTTAAATTAATAAATTTCTTTTTCCACAACACTTTTACTGCGGGGTGAGTGAATGTAGGGACTTAAATAAAATAATAATTTTATTTAAATTACAATAAACATGTATGTACATATATATATTTCATACATTTAATCAGAACAAGTTAATTGTCCATTTTACCTGCCTGCACCCTAACACAAAACATTTTATTATAATCTATATTCCTCAATAACACACAAACATAAATTATTCCGAACAACATAATTAGCAATACAATATCAAGTTTGAGATGTACTCGTATAAATTGCAATTGTCATTGTAATTATTTGTCTCGTTTTCTCTAGCGTTTCCAACGCAGTGAACGATCACATAATTTAATGTTATCCTTTTCATAATTACATATATGTATAAATTATAATGTTATTTTGGTAGTGGTTTTATTAACTTTTAGCGGGAATCATATTTTTTGTATTAAAAATAAAAATAAAGATCAGAAGTTAATCAGCAGTCGTTCTAGATAGAATTAATTCTATAAATCTAAAATTTATAAATTTTGTTTACTATAAAAATAATAAAATCATAAAAAATAAATAGTTGGTGTTTAAAAGTTATTTTGGGGTCGACAACACCCACAACTATAAAACTAACACCCCATCCAGCTCCGCCTCCACAGTGCGAGACTTGAGCAAGGATTCAATCCATAAGATTATGGTGCGATCAATACCAAAATTGGTACAGGCAGTAGTGATCGTAGCAAACGAAGTGCTATCGAAAGCTCCCGCAATATCCAGGAAAGTACCCACTAGAAACTCCTTATTATTAAGAGATTTTTCAATCCTGGTTACAAGTTCATGTAGGGCGGTTTCACAGGACTTACCGACTCTGTAAGCATGTTGCATGTTACTGAGTGGGGAGGTGATTAGAAAATGATCTCTAATGAATCTATCGACAATTCTTTCCAGAGCTTTAAGGAAAGTTGAGGATAGACTACGAGTATGTAACTATTATATCTTTCAAATAATGAACATTTCTATTGCTTGCGTTTTTCTATGTTAATCCACATTTTTTTGTAAAATTAATTTTTCTCCGATCGTAGGAAAAAATATATCTTTCCGTTGTTTTTTCGAAACGAAAAGCTCATGATTCCAGTATGTTGTATTTGTTGCTAAGTAACAAGTAATAATAGTAAGAGAATATTTTTTCTGGCCTAGCCAGTAGCCCGGGAATATATTCCCGTATGGATTTAACAAAATGTATTTATGTCTTATGATGTCGTGGCTAACTAAGCAATAATTTTATGGTAGTTTCGATTTTTTACTTTGTTTTGATTTCTTAATATGATAATTAATGAATAATACTAAAAATTATTTTGGGTTTATATTCGTTTTAAAGTTCGATCGGGGAAGAAATAGTATGTACAATTCGGAGGAAAAGTGCATTTCCAGACTCCCGTGGTTGCCAATTTCCACTATCGTCCTGGAATGCAGTACTTTTCCTCCTAATTATACAATATACTATTGTATTACAAATTGCGAAAAAGCATTAAACCAAAACATAAAGCTTTACTGTGAAGTGGCCGCTACACCATTTTTTCATGAAAGTATATTAATCAGTATATAAGAAGCTACTATTTTTTTAAAATAAAAATAAAATAGTTTAAATTATAATATAATTTTATTTTTTAAATAAATTAAGCACAAAATATGGGAAATGCGAAAAATAAAAATAACTAAAATATAGCTAAAATATATAAAAAATATTTTATTTTCTATATACATTATATACTTATATAATGCAATTAAACTTTTTGTTTACAAAATCATCGTTTTCTGTATTTCTTGGATAAACAACAAAAACATTGTGAGAATATAATAGTTTTTTTTCCGGTGACGTTGTCTTGAATGAAATTAAATTAATGAAATATAATTTATTTGTCATTAAGAATTTTATACGGGTGCGCGCGTGTATGTATGTGTGTGAGTGGGACGATAATTCTGGAATGATCGACTATAATTCTCTTCCATAAATCGTGAGATATATTTGATGAACAATAAAAAACCAATATACATATGTACATATATATTGCGTCTGATTGCATATTCTGCATCATGATAATTTAGCCTGCCTGTATGTTTATTTTGTATTTATAATTCAAGTACTGATCGACTTTTACTGATCACTTCTATATTAAGAAAATCTGTATTTTTTTTTTTTATTTAACAAGAAATAGTAAACAACAATATCAATATTACAAAGATCGATAATAAAGCAAACTATAAAGAGTACACTATTCACACCTTCAATAACATAATTGCACAATAGCAGGGTTATAATTGAATGTTGTACAAATATTTTGTATTTAATTTCGAGTTTAATTGGGAGTACGTTATTGCAACGAATTCTAATCGTCTATAATAATTAAAAACCTATTATTTTCTGATCGATCCAAATATTAACGCGAACACAATTACAATATAAAATATATATATATATATATATATATATATATATATATATATATATATATATATATATATATATATATATATATATAAATATATATATATATATATGTATATACATATATATATATATATATATATATATATATATATATATATATATATATATATATATATATATATATATATATATATATATATATATATATATATATATATATGCAAACTGCGGCGAAGGAGAGGTCCACGCAAACAAGGGATACACATGAGATTGAAAAGAGAACCGAGGAGCTCTGCAACATGATTAACTCAAACATGACAACACAGGATATCAGTGCGATTGTCTCAAAGGAGTGGCCACATAAAGTGTTTCGGGTAACACAAATTAGCCGCGACAGTTTTATGGACTGCGAAACGTTAACAAGAGCAATTTTCATTGACGGAAATAAACCAATCATTGAAAAATTGCATAATTTGGGAAAACCGGTATATATATATATATATATATATATATATATATATATATATATATATATATATATATATATATATGTATATACATATATATATATATATATATATATATATATATATATATATATATATATATATATATATATATATATATATATATATATATATATATATATATATATATATATGCAAATATATATATATATATATGCAAACTGCGGCGAAGGAGAGGTCCACGCAAACAAGGGATACACATGAGATTGAAAAGAGAACCGAGGAGCTCTGCAACATGATTAACTCAAACATGACAACACAGGATATCAGTGCGATTGTCTCAAAGGAGTGGCCACATAAAGTGTTTCGGGTAACACAAATTAGCCGCGACAGTTTTATGGACTGCGAAACGTTAACAAGAGCAATTTTCATTGACGGAAATAAACCAATCACTGAAAAATTGCATAATTTGGGAAAACAGGTACCAGGCTTCCAGTGACTATTAGATACCCAGTACTTCAAACCTGGTGACGTAGCTGTTATACGGAGCTCAGACAGGATCGAACTGAAAGGCCAGACACGCCCAGCTAATGATGGACGTACTCTGCTAGTTGGCCATGTGGATCAACAGGTAGACGATAAGCAAATTGAGGCGCAATTCATCGAGCTTGCGAGAGGAATGAAGACCGCTTCCCAGGAATGCCTAGAGTTGAGCATCACTTCAACAGTCAGAGACAGGCTAAAGCTGCGTAAGATAATGGAATGCTGTTATAGCGACAGTGGAGTGAGCATCAAAATCTGCGTGGGAGCAGAAAGAGGAAAACGCAATACTTTAAAAGGTGACGCAAAAGTGGAAAAGCCGAAACAGGCCGCACTGCCTGAACCAGAGCAAGGTTTCACAGAGGTCCAAAGACGTGAAGGGAAGCCAAGAAATAGGAAAGAGGCAGTTATAGTTAAAGCTAAGGGAAAAACGTACGCTGAGCTACTTAAAGCGGTGAAAGATGGTATCGATGTCAATGACCTAGGGGTGGAGATAACCGCCATAAAAAAGACAAAGACAGATGATCTTATGATCCACCTGAAGGGTGGTAAGAATAAAGCTGAATGCTTAAGGGAGTCAATTAGTGGAAAAGTACCGGGCGTTACGGCGATACACCAAAAAGGCATGGCAGTGATACACATACGAGACCTGGAGGCAGGAACTGCCGCAGACGATGTAAAGAAGGATGTCCAAGCGGCACTGGAAGGGGGTCATACTGAAGAGATAATCGTGACTTCATTGAGGCCTACCCACAACAATACGATGAACGCCACGGTAAAGTTGCCGATACCGTGGGCTAAGCAGCTGGTAGAGCGTAAGCGCATCCGAATAGGATGGATCTCTTGCCGGATACAACTGCGTAGCGATGACCATCGCTGCCATAGGTGCTGGGGAAGAGGGTACACAGCAAGGAGTTGTGATGGACCTGACCGTAGAAACCTCTGCTGTAACTGTGGCGAGGACGGTCATAAGAGAAAGGAGTGCCGCCAAACACAACGTAAGCCGGTTATGGAGAACATGGAGGCAAAGAACTCGCCTGTAGATACAATAAAACAAACAGGAGAGCAAGCCACAGTATGCGAGTGATGCAAATTAACACGCATCGCAGTAGGCCGGCCCAGGACCTCCTTATCGCTACTGCCCGTAAAATGCAGGTAGACGTGGCCCTGGTGAGCGAGCCAAACCGGTGAACACTTCTAGGAGGAAACTGGTTGGCCGACTTAGATCAAGATGCCGTGCTAATCGTGCTTTCAAATGATGTTGGACTTACTAAAACCGGTTAAGGAAAGGGAGTGGTCTGGGTAGAACTAGAGGACGTTATCATTATGAGCTGTTACTTTTCTCCTAACAAATCTATGGAGGAATTCACCCTGAGACTGGACGAACTCACCCTAATAGTCAGGAACCAGACCAAGGATTTGATTATTGCGGGCGACTTTAACTCAAAATCCCCGGAATGGGGTGGAGATGTACTAGACAATCGAGGAAAACTTTTGGGGGACTGGTCTGCATCCTGTAACCTCAGCAGTGTCAACACAGGGCAATCACCCACCTTCGAAAGAGGAAATTATGGTTCCTACCTAGATGTAACTTTCGTCTCTGAAAATAACATAAACCGAATCCGGAATTGGAAAGTCCTAAACGAGGAAAGTCTCAGCGATCACCGATACATTATATTCGGAATAACCACAGCTGTACCAGCTAGACTACAGGGGAATAGTGTCTCCATCAACCGAGGCTGGCAGGTCGGAGCAAGGAGTCAAACACGCCTTCGGAGCGCGATTCAACATCATTTTGACACCTCTAGCATAACATCACCAGCACAGTTAGTGGCAACTACCAGAAGAGCATGTGAAGATGCGTTAGAGTCTAGGGATCGAAATGGACGAAAAGCCGTTTACTGGTGGACTCCGGAAATCGCTGAACTTCGCAGACGCTGCAATCATGCCAGGCGAAGGCTTACAAGGGAGAACAGGCGCACTAGCGGACAAGCAGACATATCCTTTCAACAAAACCTGAAATACGCTCGTGCCTACATGAGGAAGGCGATAGCGGAATCGAAGAGGAAATGCTGGAAATCCCTCTGTAACACAATCGAAGAGGATCCTTGGGGAGATGCATATAAGATTGTAATGAAGAAGTTTGAACAAAAAACGCCTGCACTTTCCCCAGATATTACTAACACCGTAGTGGCTGCTCTCTTCCCGATGCATGACCTAGTGCAACATGGAAATATAAGTCCGCTAGAGATCCCACCTTTTACATCTGAGGAACTCTCTATGGCATGGCGGAAACTCAAAACGAAAAAAAGTGCCGGGCAAGATGGCATTCCATCAGAGGCCGTTAGAATCGCTTCAGAAATCCACCCAAAAAAGGTGTTACACGTGATGAACTTAGCCCTAGAAAACGGGTTTCCTTGTATCTGGAAAATAGCGCGCCTAGTTCTGCTAAAAAAAGACGGAAAACCGGATGGTGTACCTACATCGTACAGACCACTTTGTCTGCTAGATACTTTCGGAAAACTCTTCGAACATTTGCTGTTACACAGACTGGCCAACGAAGTTGATAGAGCCGGCGGACTTGCTAATAATCAATTCGGATTTCGAGCAGGGCGCTCCACAACAGACGCTATAACGGCAGTTATGAAGCTTGTAGATGCAGCCGCTGAGGGTACACAATATACGCGGCGCATCCCAGTAGTAATTACACTAGATATAAGAAATGCATTTAACAGCGCATCCTGGGAGTTAATTCTAAAAGGACTAAACAACTTCAAAGTTA